>VSMD01010352.1:0-43357 GCA_008750895.1 Mirza zaza
TTGAATAGAAGTGGAGATAGTGGGCAGCCTTGTCTGGTTCCAGTTCTAAGTGGGAATGCTTTCAGTTTTTCCTCATTCAGTATGATGTTGGCTATGTGTCTGTCATATATGGCTTGTATCATTTTTAGGTATGTCCCTTCTATGCCTATTTTCTTAAGTGTTCGTATCATGAAAGGGTGTTGAATTTTGTCAAAAGCTTTTTCTGCATCTATTGAAAGAATCATGTGGTCTTTGTTTTTGCTTCTGTTTGTGTGGTGAATTGCATTTATAGATTTACGTATGTTGAACCATCCCTGAATCCCTGGGATGAAGCTCACTTGGTCGTGATGGATTATTTTTATGATAAGCGTCTGGATTCGGTTAGCTAAGATTTTGTTGAAAATTTTTGCATCTATATTCATTAGGGATATTGGTCTGTAGTTTTCTTTTTTTGTTGCATCCTTTCCTGGTTTTGGTATCAGAGTAATATTCGCTTCATAAAAGGTGTCAGGGAGGTTTCCGTTCTTCTCGATGTTGTGGAATAGTTTCTGCAATATAGGTACTAGTTCTTCTTTGTAAGTGTGGTAAAATTCGGGTGTGAAACCATCTGGGCCGGGACTTTTCTTTTTAGGGAGACTTTTAATTGGTGTTTCTATTTCAGCTCTTGAGATTGGTCTGTTCAAGAAATCTATTTCTTCCTGATTGAGCCTAGGGAGGCTGTGTGTTTCTAGAAATTTGTCCATTTCCTCCACATTTTCCAGTTTGTGTGCATAAAGATTTTTGTAGTATTCATAAATTATATCTTGTATCTCTTTGGGATCAGTTGTGATATCTCCTTTTTTGCTCCTGATGGAGCTTATTAGAGATTTCTCTTTTCTGCTTTTCATTAGTTTAGCCAATGGCGTGTCAATTTTGTTTATTTTTTTCAAAGAACCAACTTTTTGTTTTATTAATCTCCTGAATAGCTTCCCTGTTTTCAATTTCGTTTAGTTCTGATTTGATCTTGTTGATTTCCCTTCTGCTGGGTTTGGGCTGGTCTGTTCTTCTTTTTCCAGCTCTTTGAGTCGTTTCTTTAGATTGTCTATTTGTGATCTTTTTGACTTTTGGTTATAGACATTTATGGAGATAAACTTTCCTCTCAGAACTGCTTTAGCTGTGTCCCAGAGGATTTGATAACTTGTCTCTCCATTGTCATTTTCTTCATAGAATTTTTTTATTTCCATCTTGATTTCTTCATTTATGAAGTAATCATTTAGTAGGAGTTGTTTAATTTCCATGTTTTTGTATAGAAATGTGAGTTTCTGTTAGGGTCGATTACTACTTTTATTCCACTGTGATCTGAGAAGGTACATGGTATGTTTTCTATTTTTTTAAATTTCTTCAGATTTACTTTGTGTCCTAGGATATGGTCAATCTTAGAGAATGTCCCGTGAGCTGAGGAGAAGAACGTATATTCAGTGGATTTTGGGTAGAATGTCCTGTAAATGTCAGTCAGAACCAATTGTTTTAGAGTTTTGTTTAAGTCCATTATTTCTTTATTAATTTTGTTTGGAGGATCTGTCTTATGCCGTCAGTGGGGTGTTGAAATCTCTGGTGATTATGGAGTTGCTATTAATCAATTTGCTTAGATCCAGTAAGGTTTCCTTTATGAAACTTGGTGCACCTAAGTTGGGTGCATATATATTTAAAATTGTTATCTCTTCTTGTTGAACTGTGCCCTTCACCATTATATAATGACCCTCTTTGTCTTTCACTACTTTTGTTGGTTTAAGAACTAAATCGTCTGAAATTAGAACTGCCACGTCAGCCTTCTTTTGGCTTCCACTTGCCTGGAATACTGATCTCCACCCTTTTACTTTTAGTCTATATGCATCCTTGCAGGTTAGATGTGTTTCCTGAAGACAGCATATACTTGGCCTATATTTTCTTATCCATTCAGCCAGCCTATGTCTCTTGAGTGGAGAGTTTAAGCCATTCACATTTATTGAGAGAACTGATAGGTAAGGTAGATTATTGTTCATTCTGTTGGTTTGGATGCTGTTGCTTTGATTTCTCTCTTGAGCCATTGTATTATCTGGCCTTTAATCTTTGGGTTTTGGTTGTTTTTATATTCGTGAGTTTTTATTATGGTGTTCCGTGCATAACACTGTTTTGAGTACTTCTTGTAGGGCTGGTCTTGTCTTGGTGAATTCTCTGAGACTTTGCTTGTCTGAGAATGTCTTTATTTCTCCTTCATATACAAAGCTTAGTTTTGCAGGGAATAAGATTCTAGGCTGGGCATTGTTTTGTTTCAGAAGAGTGAGAATGGGGCCCCAGTCTCTCCTTCCTTGTAAAGTCTCAGTAGAGAAGTCTGGTGTTATTTGAATTGGCTTTCCCTTGTATGTTACTTGCTTCTTTTGTCTGACAGCTCTGAGAAGGGCCTCTTTAGTTGATATTTTGGTTAGTCTGATGACTGCATGTCGTGACATCTTCCTGTTTGCATTGAATCTCCCAGGGGTCCTCTGAGCTTCTTGAACTTATATATCAAGATTTTGAGCAAGGCTTGGAAATTTTCCTCTATTATATCTTCAAATAGCTTGTCCTACCCTTGAGTGTTGTCTTCTTCCCCTTCTGGTAACCCTATGACCCTCCCATTAGGTTTCTTCACATAATCCCACAGCTCTTGTAGGCTTTGCTCTTTTCTCTACTTTCTCTGCTCTATCTCTGTGACTGATTTATGTACTTGGAGGGTGTTATCTTCAATCTCTGAGATTCTTTCTTCTGTTTGATGTACCCTGTTCTTGAGACTTTCCACTGTATTTTGTAGTTCCCTGACTTGATTCTTCATTTCCAGGAGTTCCTTTAAACTTTTCTTCATTGTGTCGATTTCTTTAGTGAACTTTTGTTCCAGGTCCTAGAGGCTTTTTGTGGTTTCTTTGTGTTGGTTATTGAGTTGTTCTTGCAGGTCATTGAATTTTCTTATGATCCACATTCGAAATTCCTCTTCGGTCATTTTGGTTGCCTGATTTTGGTTGGTGTCCGTTTCTAGGGGGCTGGGGCTCCTCTTTGGGGGTGTGTTTTCCATTTGGTTCTTCATATTTCCGGAATTCCTTCTCTGATTTCTTCCCATGTCGATCAGTTGTTTCTTTTCTTTAGGTTTTTGTGTGGGTATTCACACGCCTTGTTTGGTTTCTGAGCCGGTAGGTGGTGTCTGTGGGTGAGATTCGACCACTCCCTGTATAATGAGTCAGTAGGTGTCGTGAAAAGGGTGTGCAGGATGTCCTCCCTGTCAGTAGGTGGCGCTTGCTTGGAGGAACAGGCTACGCTGTTGTTTTTGTGTCCTGTTATCAGCTCTTGTTCCTGTAGAGAGGCACTCTAGTGCCTCAGGTGGTCGGTGGGGCCCTGGGACTTCCAGGTGTGTCCTTTTCTCCCCCTCAGTGAGGACTGATCTAGGAGAGAGTCTGGGCAGAGCTGAGTTGGGTAAGCCCGCCCTCAGGCACCACCAATGTCGTCAGCAGGGGTCAAAGTTCTGTTTTCTGCTTCCGGGAAAAGCTGACAGCGAGGGGCTGGAATGGCCCCGCTCAGTCAGAGAGTCTGCGTGTGGGGGTGGGGCTGTCCAAGACCTGCAGTCTGGGGCAGACCTCGCTTCTTTCCACTGTCCCCACCTCCATGGCTACTCCTGGGCCTCTGCCAGCAGGCCAGACCACACGCCACCAGGCCTCCCTGGGCTGTGATGCTGGCGGGGAGGTTCCCTGCACAGGAATGCCACCTGGGCTGGGCGCACGGCCTCCCTTTGGGGGGAGGGTTGCCCTCTAGGACGCTGATCTGCCCCTGAAGGCACACACACCTCAACAGGCTGTTCACGTATATCCCTTCTGTGCCCCAGGCAATGCAAGGCCTCGGTGCATGGGATCTGGTCTGCAGGTCTGACCTCTGGGCCCCAGAGTTCAAACTATATCCCCACCAGGGATAGGAGTGCCAGTCCCAGTTCACCCACAGGGAGTCCAAGCTGGGTCTATGTCTCTCAACCTCAGGCTCTGCCCCGTTCTCCTGGGATCACCAGGCCAGCAGCACCTGGGAGGGCTGGTGGGCAGAGAGCTCACAGTCTGAGTTCCCCTTAGTCAGCTGTAGGGCCCCAAAAGGCAAGGTTCCATTCCCTGGAGGTGCCTCTGGCTGGTGGCTGTATTGTCTCTCTGGGCAGCCGTGGTAGGGTCAGGGGAAGGGAGAAGGAGGCAATATGGCGTCTGCTGCGCGGCTCGGGTCTGTGCACACGGAGGTGCCCCAGGGAGTTGGGAGCCTGGTGCCACGTAGCTACTGGCTTACCGCTCACTGGGGGCTGCCGTCTCTGGGCTGGTGTCCGCAGGTCTCTCCACCCACTCGGGAGCCCACCAGCAGTCCCAGATGCAGGGGAGGGGAAAGGCGACTGATCCACCTAGCCTTCCCGCTGGTCTCCAGGCTGCTCCGGAGGTCTCAGCTTCCAGTTCTCCTCCGCAACCTCCTCCCGTGGAGTCTCCCGTGGTCTCAGGTACCCCTCCTTCCGGCCCTTGTCTGGTGTATGCTCGTCTTCTTGCTTCTTTTTCCTAATTGCTGCTAGAATCTGTCTTTTCTTCAGAGACACTCTGTCTGGCGGTGTTTCTCATCCGCCATCTTGATCCAATCTGTGTGAACTCATTTTAAAACCTGGAAATTGTTTGACCATTTACGTATTTGTCCCTCTGCTACAGATCACAGCGTCTGCTAACACAGATGCATGAAAGCCCCTGGCTTACTTTTTCCCACCAAATTCTTCCCTCTCCTCGCGCCGCATCCCATCCCCCCTCGGCGGGTGCGTATGTAGTGCGTCTGACCCGTCCCGGACGCCGCACGCCCCCCGGGGAAGCGCCGGGCAGAGCTGAGCATGTGTTGCGGACTTGCACACAGCGCTGGCCTCTCAACTCCATCCCACTCCATCATCTCACTGCTGCTTCCATTTGCGTTTCTTTGAGCACTAGTGTGTCTGAGTCCCTTCAGACACTAGCTCGCCATCGCAGCCCCTCCTGAAGATACCGCCTCTTTTCCCTCCCCATTGTTCTGCTGGGTCACGTGTCTCTTGCACAGACTGGCAGGCACCTTTCTACGCGCTAATGGTCCTCCCTTAGCACTTGAGGGCCACACAGACAGCTCCCGGCACTCCCTCTGTCGACGGGAGCTGCGCTGCTCTTCACTCGGCACACAGCCTTGATCTGGATTTAGCCAAATCCATCCACTTTCCCCTCTAGTGTGCAGGTGGGGAGTTTTGTTTAAGAAGTCTTTCCCCAGCTCCAGGTCACAAAAATGTTAGCCTGCATATCCTTCTGCCGGCTTGCAAGCTCTCCCTTCCGCCCGTAGGCCTTTTATCCATCCAGAAGCCACCTGGGTACTGACGTGACCCCGAAGTCCAGCTTCAAAGTAAGCCAGCTTTTCCAGCCTCACCCACTGAACAACCTGGCCTCTCCCCACCCTGTGCAGTGTCACCTGTGTTGTACACCAAGTTCCCACGTACGCCGGGGCTGTACACCGGGGCTCTATTCTACGGTCTCATGTCCTGGCCCATGCTGTTGCCGGGACCACAGCCTTAACAGCACTGGAACAACTGCTCAGAACATGTCCTGGCTGCTCCATGCTATTACTTGAACATTTTTCAAAACTGACTTAGATCTTTGTCTTAATCTGTTCGAGCTGCTATAGCAAAATACCATAAACTGGGTGGCTTATAAGCAACAGAAATTTCTCTCTCTCAGTTCTGGAGGCTGCAAAGTGCAGCATCAAGATGCTGGAAGATCTGGTGTCTGGTGAGGCCTCTTCCTCATTCATGAATGGCGCCTTCTTGCTGTGTACCCACGTGGCAGAAGGGCCAAGGGAGCCCTCTGGAGTCTCCTTCATAAGGGTATTAATCCCATTCATAAGGGCTCCACCCTCATGACTAATCACCTGCCAAAGGCCCCACCTCTAATGCTATCACACTGGGGACTAGGCTGAAACATGAATTTTGGGAGTGCACAAATATTCAGATCGTAGCATTTTCTTATACCTTGATTCTTCCACATAAATTTCATAATGAGCTTATTGACCCTTTCAACAATTCCAGCTAGAATTTTGATCAGGATTGCATTTAATGCACAGATGAATCTGGAAGAGTTGAGAGCCTGGTAACATTAATACATCTCCTCTGTGCACACAGCACATCTTTTCATTTAATAGCAACTTCTGCTACTGTTCTTTACTGGGCTATTCCATTTTTCTATAGTGAGGTCCTGTACATTGTTTGTTAGGCTGACTTCAGGATGGTTTTTAAGTTTTTGCTGTTGCAAATGGTGACTTTCTTTTCAATTTCTTGGTTACTTTTCACTAAAAACTTTTTTCTACAAAGAATTTTACAGTATTTTTGGATATTAACATTTTTATAGTACATTTGCTGCATATATGGGTTTTTTTCTGAGGCAGAGTCTCACTCTGTTGCCCAGGCTAGAGTGCCGTGGTGTCAGCCTAGCTCACAGCAACTTCCAACTCCTGGGCTCAAGCAATCCTCCTGCCTCAGACTCCCGAGTAGCTGGGACTACAGGTATGCACCACCATGCCCAGCTAATTTTATATATATATTTTTTTAGTTGTCCAGATAATTTCTTTCTATGTTTTTTAGTAGAGACGGGGTCTCGCTCTTGCTCAGGCTGGTTTCAAACTCCTGAGCTCAAACAACCTGCCCACCTCGGCCTCCCAGGGTGCTGGGAATACAGGCGTGAGCCACCACGGCCGGCCTAAGTCAGCATTCTTAGAAATATAATGTTTAAAAGCCAAGAGTGTCCATTTTTCTCAGGAACACTTAGAAAAATCTAAAGGAACCAACAGACCCTGCAAGGCAACAGTCAAGTGCAGACGATGGCAGAGCGGCACGGGCCGGGCGTGAGAACAAGAGCACACCAGGCGCCGCAGGAAGAGAGGCGTTTCTGGCTGGCTGTGGGGGAAGGGGCTGCCCTCAGGGCAGTGGGGGCTGACTGCTATGGCTGAGGGGGTAGTGTCCAGGCTAAGCTCCTCTCCTGGCCCCATGCCTCAGGTAGGCATGGCCTGGCCCCACTCCTACCTCCACAGGGCCTTGGACTGCAGCTCGGTGTGCTCCCTAGGGTGGGACAGGCCTGCCAGAGGGGGCCTGGGTAAAGCCGGTGCCAGGAGAACTGCAGGCCGGCCCAGAGCCTCCTTCATGTCCCCCACAGCCCTGCCCCACTGAGCACTAGCCAACTGCCACCAGGGGAAGAGCTCTTGGAACATAGCTGTCCCTAGGCTGTGGGACACAGAATGTCTCTGAGGGGCAGTGCCGCTCAGTCAGGGGGCAAATCAGGGCAGCCATCAAGCCCAGCCCCTGGGCTGGCTTTGAGCTGTTTGTCCTGGGCGTACCCCTCCCACCCCAAATCCACTGGGAATGTTCCAAGCTCCTGAAACTAGCCCCTCCACACTGGGCTCATCCCCAGACAGAGAACTGATACCAGCAGGGCACACTGACAGTGGTGTCTTTCACTTAACTAACAAAGAGCTTGAGCCAAAATCTGTCAGTGACAGTTGGCAGGCAAAGCCAGGTGTGGCTTTGCTCGACCTGCTCCATCTTTTACACTTTTGGAAACAGACCGCCTAAGCAGGGAATGTGCTCTCCCGTGGCCATAGGCCCCAGCACTCCCCTCTGCTGGACATCTGGCCTGATTTACTGATGTCACTTACTTGGTCCCCTGTGCTTTGAGCTTGCAAGTCCCACTGAAGTATAGTTTGAGGTCCCTCCTGCCTTTACTCACCTAATAATGGTTCCTCTGTGACTTCATGTATGAGATGCACCTCAGGGACAAGCCACGTGATCCCCCTTTAGGATGGAGACCCCCAGACAGGGTGGAGCGGGCAGTGACTCGGATGATGGCTTTGGCATGTGGGAAGCAATGTTTCTCTCCTCTTCGAGTTTGCTTTCAATAACTTGCTGCTGAAGTGTCTCCCACCACAGAAGCCGTCTGGAAGAATGGATGGTTTCTGACTGAGCTCAGAGAACCACATCGGAGCAAACCCCTCAGCTAGCCAGTTCACTTGATGGCCTGGTGGTGGCCATGTGGTGAAGCCCAGCCTGGCAAATCTGTGGGAGGTGTGCCACCTCCCATCAAACAGTCTCCAAAATGTATTTATGAACAAGACAGATGACATCAGCATGTTTTCCCTCCCTGGATCTCATCTGCTCCCAAAGCCCCTAAATTTTAAGGGAAGGGGTCACCAACTCAAATGCAGTGACAAAAACAAGTAAAGTTTAGCATGTGTGAGAAAAATCACACTGTCCACTCAATATATCTTTCTTGCTTTGTAAGACACATGAGCACAGAGAATTGGATTCACAGAAGTGAACACAATGGCATCATAAGTATGAAGACGTGTGGCCACCCTCAATTCAGACAGTCACTGAAGGGACAGGCAATCCCATGCTGACAGCTAGGATTTTCAAGAGCAATGGGGAGATTGATTTTTGAATGAAATCTTCTGATTTTTAAAAATTGGTTATTTTTTAAGAAAAAAAACAACAGTACTCTGTCCGGTTGCCAGCCTCCAGCCACAACAGCATGACTGGCATCACCTTGTCCTTCTGACTTGAGCAGCTATAAAAATGGGCAAAATATATACTGCAAGGTTGTCGGGCATTGGACAGCAGCCAGCTCAGGCCCACAGTCCTGGGAGAAGGAAGCATGTCAGGGGAGACCTGCACACGCCAAGACTCCTCACCTGGGACAAACGCCCAACGCAGCAAGGAAGGGAGTGCCCAGCAGGCCTCCCAGAGAGGGCACAGATGTCGTGCTGAAGAGGCAAGGTACAGGTTTGGCTGATGCAGCACCTGACACGTAAGGAGTTGGCTATCGTAGAGGAGGGAACTACATAGAGAGAGACTGCAGATTTTGGCTGCCAGCTGGGCTGCACATGTGCAGGGAAGGATTGAAAGACGCAGCAAAGAGCAGTAGATACACAGCTGGAAGCAGAACTGAGATATTAAATAGTAAAGGTCAGGCTGCACCAGAAGACATTGGAAAGCCCACATCTCATGAATAAGGACCATGTCGTAGAGAAGTGGTTCTCAATTTGGGTGTAGGGGTGACTTTGCCCCTCCCCCAAAGGACATGTGGCAATGTCTGGAGACATGTTCGGCTGTCATCAGGACAAGTGCTACTGCCATCCAGTGGGTAGAGACCAGGCATGCTGCTGAACACCCTGCGCTCGCAAGACAGTCCCCCACCACGAAGAATTTTCCAGCCCAAGATGCCAGTACTATCAAGGGTGAGAAATCCTACCCTAGAGCAAGCACTGCCCTAGACCCGAAGAGGGCAGGTACCCAGCCTTCCCAGTGATGCTCACCTGTCATTCATACCTTGGTATAGTCCGCCCTAGGGAGACCCAAGTGGGGCAAGTAGAGGCCTCTGGCCCGCAGTCCGTCCTGAGCAGAGGCCAGCCAACGAGTGCATGCATCCGTGTGCAAGCACGTTCTGCAGCCATGGTGAGCCTTAGGTGACGACACCACTAAATGACAGCCTGATAGAAACCTTCTGGAAGACTCTGAGCCAGAACCATCAAGCTAAGTCACTCTCAGTTTCCTGCTCCTCAAAAATGATGTGATAATGAATTTGTTGTTATTTTAAGGAGTTATTCTAAGGGGGTAATTTGTCACACAGCAATAGATAACTAATACTGCCCTGCCCTAGCAAGCCTAAAACCAAGCCTTGGTAGGACCATAGAGAGCTGCCAGGAAATTAACTGTCTGCCAGAACAAAACTCAAAACTCTTAAAGGAAGAAAACATATTCTAGATTTCTTAAAATACATAATCCTCAATGTCCAGCATATAATAAAAAATTACTAGGCATGCAACAAAGCAAGAAATAAGGCTCATAATTTTTAAAAAGCCGTTGATAGTAACAGATCCCGAGATGACCCAGATGTTAGAATCAGCAGATGAGGGTTTTAAAAAGGATATTAGATCTATGTTTATGAACTTAAAGAAAAATATGATCTTAATGAGTGAACAGATGGAAAATTTCAGCACAGAAATAGAAATTATGTGAAAGAAACAAATGGAAATTCTATAACTGAAAAGAAAACATCAGAAATCAAAATTTTACTAGATTTGCTTACAAGCAAATTTAAAATGGCGGGAAAGAGAGCCAATAAACTAGAGATAGATTCATAAAAATTTCTACTCTAAAGAAAAAGATAAAAAATAATATTAAAACATAAACAGAATAGAATCTCAGTAACCAATGAGACATTATTAAACAGACTAATGTAAGTGTAATTCAAGACTCAGAGAAAAGCAGAGATGGAATGGGAAGAAAAAACATTTTGAAGAAATAATGATTGAAATTTTCACAACTGTGGTAAAACACATCAACTTGCCAACCCAAGAAACTAAATGAACCCTCAAGCAGGATAAACACAATGAAAACCACAAGCACATTATAATCAAACTGCTGAAAACCAAAAATAAAGAGAAAACATTTAAAAGCATCCAGTGCAAAATGATGAAATAAACACAAGGGAACAATGACACAAATGATGGCTGTCTTCTCATTAGCAGATGGTAAGTGGATGACCACAGAAGGACATTGTAATTAAGAAAGAATGAAAACTGTAATCCAAGAATTTTATATGCATCAAAACTGTTCTTCAGAAATGAAGAGGAAACAAAGACATCTCAGATTATCCAAACTTGAAGGGACTGGCTGCCAGCAGATCCTCACTATAAGCAGTACTAGAGACTGTTTGTAGGCTGCCGGAGACGACTCCAGAGGGGAACAGATCCACAGGAAGGAAAGGCAGCCACTGAAATAGGTAAACATGTGTATTTAAAACACTAGCTTTTTCCTTAATTTCCCTAAAAGACAAATGTTCATGTATAACGAAAGCAATAGCATTATAAGGTTGGGTTTATAATATAAAAATAATTACAATTATGGCAGTACACAAAGGACAGAGAAGAAAGTTAAATGTTATTAGTTTCTTAGATTTGTGAAGTGTGAGTAGTAATGTGTGAAGTGAAATAGTATTAATCATAAATAGACTGTGATAAGAACACATATTATAATTCCTAAAATAGTTACTAAAAAATAAAAATAAAAAAGAGGAATATATAAAATGCTCTTAGCAGAAATTTTTTGGTAGAATAAAGTATACAATTAATCCAAAAAAGGTGACAAAAGAAGAGGAACACAAAGCAGATGAGACAAACACAAAACAAATAATCGAGTATTAGAGTTACTTAAAACCAGCTATATCAATAATTTAGTGTAAATAAGCTAAACACTAATAATTAAAAGACAGTGATATCAGAATTGATTTTTAATCATTGATTTAAAAAATTAAATTAGATTAAAATTTTTTTAAAAAATCACTGATTTTTTAAAATCAATGCCAAACTACAAGAATATGAAATATAAAGATGTAGATAAGTTGAAAGTAAAAGCATGGAAAAAATATATCATGAAAATGGTAAAAATAAGAAGGCCATTGTGGTCATATTAAAATATGGCAAAGTAGATTCCAAGACAAAGAGTATCTCCACAGATAAAGAGGGATATTTCATAATGACAAAATGGTTAACACAATAGAAAGTCATAAAAGGTCTAACTTTGAACCTAATAACTGAGTTTTAAAACTCATAAAGCAAAAACTGAAATCAAAAACAGAAAGAGAGAAATAGACAATTCCCCAATAATAACTGGAGAGTTTAACACCTCTATCTCAGTAATTTGTAGAACAAGACAACAAAAAAATCAGTAAGCATATAAAAGATTTGAACAACACTATCAATAATCTTGATCTAATTGACATTTGTAGAATATCTCACTGTACAATTTCAAAATACACATTATTTTCAGTTGCTAATGGAATGTTCACCAAAATATTCTGAGTCATAAAATAAGACTTGATAAATTTTAAAAGATTAAAATCTTACATTGTTTCCTGACCACAATGGAATTAAGTTAAAAATCAGTAACAATAAGACATCTAGAAAATCCCTCTAAATATTTAGAAAATAACATACTTCTAAATAACTCATGTGACAAAAGAAGAAATCAATAGTGAAATAAAATATTTTAATTGAATTATAATGATAACAAAAAATGCAAATTTTATGGAATGCAATTAAAGCAGTGCTTAAAAGGAAATTCGTAACTCTAAATGTCTACAACAGGGAAAAAAGCTAAGATTAAAAATCAATAGTTCAAATTTATACATCAGCAATCTAAAAAGGAAGAATATATTAAATCCACAGTAAATAGAAGGAAAGAAATCATAAAGAGGAAAAATCAGTGAAATATTTAAAAATGCAAATAAGAGAGAAAAATAACAAAGCCACAAGACAGCATGTTGAAAAATCAATGAAATTGAAAAAACTAGCTAGGCACATTGGCTCACGTCTGTAATCCTAGCACTTTGGGAGACTGAGGCAGGGGAATTAGTTGAGGCCAGCAGTCTGAGACCAGCCTGGGCAACATAGTGAGACACTCTCTCTCTCTCTAAAAAAAAATTTAAGTTAGCCAGGCATGGTAGTGTGTGCCTATAGTCCCAGCTACTCAGGAGGCTGAGGCAGGAGGATCACTTGAGCCCCAGGAGTTGGAGGTTGTAGCGAGGTATGATCACACCAATGCACTCTAGCCTGGGCAACAAGAGCAAGATCCTGCCTCAAAATCAAAAACAAAAATTGAAAAGTACCAATAAAGCTGATCAATAAAAAGTACAAATTACAAAATATCTTTTTTTAATTGACAATAAAAATTCTTTGTATTTATGATGTATAACATGATTTTTGGTATATGCCTACTCAAAATGTCTTAAATGGAAGAGAAGCTATCACTATAGATCCTACATATTAAAAGAAAAATAATGAAATCTTATAATTAACTTTATGGCAATAAACTCAACAATTTAGATGGAATGGACAGGTTCCTTAAAAAACACATTAACCAAAAGTGACACAAGAAAAAATAGAAAAAGTGAATAGCCCTACTTTTCAGTGTCCTATTGCCTCATAACCAATCCCAAAACTTAGTAACTGAAAATAACAATTATTTTGTTGTTGCTAAGTTAACTGACCTCAATTGGGTGGTTCTTCTCCTTCAAATGGTCTTGGCTGGGGTGACTCAGCCTGCTGCCTTCAGCTGGCAGCTGGGTCAGGCTGGAAGGGCCAAGAAGTCATTAGTCACATGTCTGGTACCTCAGTGCTCCTACACGTGACTCTCCACAGCATGGTGGTCTCAGTCACCAGACTGTTTACATAGTGGCTGGCTTTAAGAGAGAAAGCAGAAGCTGATTCTAAAATGCGTATGAAAATTCACAGGTCCTAAAATAGCAAAATAAATTTTTAAAAGAATAGCAAAGTTGGAGAATTCCCGGTATCTGATTTTCAAGACTCACTATAAAGCTACAGTAATCCAAACGATAGTCACTTTAGCAGAAAGACAGACACACAGATCAACGGGAAAGAACAGAGACCAGACATAGACCCAAACAGATGTGCTCAATCGATTTCCAACGAAGGTGCCAAGGAAATTCAGTGGGGACACACATTATTTTTCTATTTCTGCATAACAAATCAGCACAAATTTAGCAGCCCAGAATAACACGGATTTATTATTTTACATATAATTATATATTTCACATATTTTGCTAGGTCACAAGTCCTGGCATGGTGCACCTGGGTTCTCTGCAGAGCGTTTCAAAGAGTTAAAATCAAGTGCAAGCTAAGGCTGCATTCCCATGTGGAACTTGGACTCCTCCTCCAAGCAGGCTCCTCTTGGTTGTAGGACTGAGGCTCTCAGTCCTAGCACCCACACCCTGCTCAGGGCCTTGTGGCCCTCTCCACAACAAGGCAGCTTGCTCTCTTGAACCTCCTTGACCTCTTTCAGGGTCAGGCCAACAGAGGATAATTTTCTTTTTGATTAAGCCAAAGTCAACTGATTAGAGACTTTGATTACATCTGAAAAATCACTTTCACTATATAAATTACAAGAGAATGGCCTCATATTCATAGATCCCACCCACACTCAAGGGGAAGAGATAATAGAGAGTGTGTACACAAGAGGGCTAGGATATTGGGGACTGTATTAGTTTTCTATGGATTCTGTAACAAATTACCACAAACTTAGTGGTTGAAACAATACAAATTTAGATCTTACAGTTCTGTAGTTCAGAAGCCAAATGGGTGTCACTGGCCTAAAATCAAGGTGTCAGCAGAGTGGCATTCCTTTCTGGAGGCCATAAGGAGAATCTGTTTCCTTGCCTGCTGAAGCTTCTAGAGACTGCCTGCATTCCTTGGCTCATGTATTCCTTGGCTCATGGCCCCGTCCACTGTTTCCAAAGCTGGCAACAGTAGGCCAAGTTCTTAGCACATTACATCACTCTGCCTTCTCTTCTGCCCCCTCTTGCACACTTAAGGACCTCTGTGATTACACTGGACCCATCCAGATAATCCAGGATAATATCCCCATCTTAAGGTCAGCCGATCAGCAAACTTAATTCTATCCACTACCTTAATTCGTCTTTGCTATGTAGCATGATATTCAAGCTTCCAGGGATTAAGATGTGGACATTTTTGTGCAGCAATTACTCTGCCTACCCCAGGGCACATCTTAGAATTCTTCCTACCACAGAAAAGTATAATCTTTTTAACAAATGGTGCTAGATCAACTGGACATCTGTATGGGAGAAAAATGAATTTCAATTCTTACCTTACCCCCAAATTAGTTAAATGAATAAACATAAAAGCTAAAACTATAAGATGCACAAATGGCCAATAAGAATATTAAAGGATGTCCAACATTATTAGTCATTAGAAAAATGCAAATCAAAACCACTAGACACCATTTCACAGCTACTCAGAAGGCTATAATTTAAAAAGAAAGAAAGAAAGAGAAGGAAACAGAGAGTGCGAGAGGGATTTAGTTGGTGAGGACATGGAGAAACTGGAGTCCCTGTTCACAGCTGGTGGAAATGTGAACAGGTGCAGCCACTGTGGGGAAGAGGAAGGGGGTTGCTCAGTTAAACGTAATTGCCATATGACCCTGCAATTCCACTCCTAGGAATATACCAAAGAAAATTGAAAACCTATGTTCACCCAAAAACTTGTACGGAAATTTCAGAGAAGCATTATTCATAAGAGCCAAAGAGTAGAAAGAATCCAAATGTTCATCACTGACGAGTGGATAAACAGTGCGTGATCTGTCCATACAATGGCGTATTACACAGCCGTAAAAAGGCATGAAGCACTTTCACATGCCGCGACATGATAAACACTGCAAACGTGCTCAGTGGAAGAAGCCAAACATAAAAGGATGCATTTCATAGGGTTGCATTCATAGGAAATGTCCAGAACAGGCAACTCTGTGGAGACAGAGCGTAGGCTAGTAGCTGCCGGGGATAAGCAAGGACTGGGAATGGCTGCCAATAAGCTCGGGGTTTGTGTGCGGGCGGTGGGAGGGTCCCACCGTCCGCTAGCCAGGATGGTGTACAACATAGTGCATGCACTACAACTGCTGACACATGCACCTTAAAAGGGTCAATTTTATGTTTTGTAAATTATATCTCAGTAAAAAAATTAAATGGCAAAAAAATCATGTGCTTTTGGGTTGTATCGGTATTTATCAGTTCCTCCTGTGAAAAGGCATTTTTCAAAGATGAAATATATAAAATATCATTACTGGTCAGCATTTGCAACAGATTTTGATAATAAGAAACATAACTTTGAACCCCAATTAAATGAAAATGTTATCTCACAATAAATAAAATTCCATTTTTCTCATCAATAGGCCTGTATTACAGCAAATTTTACTGTCTTATTGCTATATTTTGAGTTCTGTCAATTAAAAAATGAAATTATAAAACTTCTAGAAGAAAATCCCTAGGTGGAAATCTTTATGACTTTGAGATAATTAAAGATTTCTTAGAATACAAAAAGTTCCAATTATCAATTAAAAATTGATATTGATTTATAAAAATTAAAAACTTTGGCTTTTCAAAAGACATCATTAATAAAATGAAAAGGAAAGCCACAGATGAGGAGATAATAACTGGGACACATCTATCCTACAAAGGTCTTACATCCAGAATATATGCAGAATTCTCACAACTCAGTCATGAAATAAGCAACTCAATTTTTTTTAAATGGAGAAAATATTTGCACAGACATTTCATGAAAGAAGATACATGAATAATCAATAAGGACTTGAAAAGATGTTCAGCATATTCCTCAATGAATTCAAGTCGAAACAGCAATGAATTATCACCACACGCCCAAGAGAATGGCTGAAATTTGAAAGACTGATGATCCCAAACTTGGAGGATTCTCGCTGCTGGGACTGCCACGCCATGCTGGGAGGGTGAAAATGGCATGACCACTCTGAGAAGCAGTTTGATAGTTTCTTAGGAAATTGAACGTATGCTTTCCCTATGACCTAGCAATCTGTCCCTGGGAATTTAACCAAGAAAAATGAAAGTGTATGTTCATAAAAGGACTTGCACACAAATTTTCATACCAGATTTATTCATCATAGCCAAAAACTGGAAACCATTCACATGTCTATCACCAAGTAAACAGATGAATTGTGGTCTATTCACACCAGGGGATAATAGTCACCAATCAAAGGAAACGATGAGCTATGCACAGCATGGATGACGGCGTGTGCTGAGTGAAGGAGGCCGGCACAAGCGAGCACTCCAGGGTCCCTTTACATGAAGTCCCAGGACAGGCAAAACTGGGCTGGACTGCAGAAGCCAGCACAGGGCTGGCCTCTGAGAGAGGCCTGCGGGAGCTCTCTGCATGGGGGCAATGTTCTCTATCTTGACTGAGGTTGTGGTTGCACCAGTGTGTATGTATTTTTTAACTCAATGAACTACACACTTAGAAATCTGTACATTTTATTAGATGTAAGTTATATCAAAATGCATTCTAATTAAAAAAATAAAAAGAAAGAAAACACCACATAGGCAACTAAAGCATGTCTACTGACTGGATGTGCTACCAGTCTGCAAAGAGGGCTCGAGTGCCAGGCGGGGTGGGGAAGGGCTCTCCCCAGCGCTGCTGGCCCCTACGTGTGGGCTCTTAGGAGGAGATGCTTTCATTTTTAGGGCTCTTCACGGGGGTGCAGTGGCAAAAAAGAGAAACAAACGAACAGAAGGGAAGGAAGCATGTGAGTGACACTGATGATCCTCTGCTCCAACTCTTTATTAGGTCCAAATGAAGGCCCTCCCCAGGGCCCGGCATCCCCGCGGTGCAGGTGCAGCGGGACCCTTTCAGGCAGGCTGGCGTGGAGCCAAGGCCTGCTCCCAGCCGTGCTACCTGATGCCCCTAGAGAGACAGAAAGGGGCCGGACACTCGCCCAGTCTGCCACCTCTTCCTGGAAAATTAAAAAATGAAATTATAAAACTTCTAGAAGAAAACCCCTAGGTGGACATCTTTATGACTTTGAGATAATTAAAGATTTCTTAGAATACAAAAAGTACTAATTATCAGTACTAATTACTAGAGAGGCCACATTCCCAGGCTTCCCTGAAGTTGGGTTGGGACCAGGTGACTAAGTTGTGGCCACTAAGACATGGTGAGAGGTACCCCACTCTGGAACTGGCTGTGAAAGTAAGCTCCCCAGTGGCGTCCCTTCTCTCCCTTCCTCCCCAGGCCCCCGCAGGTGCCAGGTGGTCCCGCTGACGCTGAAGGGCCTGGGGCTGGGCAGGCAGGGCCACCGTCACTGCTTGGGAGAAGCTGCCAAGAAGAGCCCAACCCACTTCTGCCTTTGTGTGAGCCAGAAATACATATTTATTGTATTTGAGCCCTGAGGATTGGAGGCTATTGCCCTAACTGAGCCCCCACGTGGCATGCCACACAGACTTCCGAGTGCATACCAATTTATATTCTACAAAAAACATCAAGAGAATAAAGGAAAGTTTATTGGTTCTCATGTATTTCTTACTATAATAACAAAAATCTCAACAGTAAAAAAAATAAATAACTTAATTACAAAGTGGGCAAAAGACATGACCAGATAATTCACGAAAGATAAGATAGAGCTGGCAAATCAGCACGTGGAAAAATGTTCCACGTCCTTAACCATCAGGAAACACAAACTAAACCAGAGTAGGATATTACGGGGCAACTATTAAAACAGCTATAGGAAAAAATAAGGCCGTGCGCGGTGGCTCACGCCTGTAATCCTAGCTCTCTGAGAGGCTGAGGCGGGTGGATTGCTCGAGGTCAGGAATTCGAAACCAGCCTGAGCAAGAGCAAGACCCTGTCTCTACCATAAATAGAAATTAATTGGTCAACTAAGATATATAGAGAAAAAAAAAATTTTAGCCGGGCATGGTGGCACATGCCTGTCATCCCAGCTACTTGGGAGGCTGAGGCAGCAGGATCGCTTGAGCCCAGGAGTCTGAGGTTGCTGTGAGCTAGGCTGACGCCACGGCACTCACTCTAGCCTGGGCAACAAAGCGAGACTCTGTCTCAAAAAATAAATTAAAACATAAATAAATAAAATAGCTATAGGAAAAATTACAAATGCTAGCAAGAACACTGAGAAGCTGGATCTCTCGCCTGTCACTGGGGAGAGTGTAAGATGGTACAGGCGTCCAGGAAACGGTTTGTCAGTTTCCCCCAAATGCCCTATGACCCAGCCCTCGCATTGTCTGCACTTATGTGGAGAAATGAAAACTGATACTCGCACAAAAGCCTGTACATGAATATTCATAGACCCTTTCCTCACATGACTGAACAAACAGCAGTACGTGCACACGATGGCACACTCCTCAACAAGAAAGAGGAATAAACTGTTGACACCCACAACCTGGGTGGATCTCAAGGGCATTGTACTGAGTGTTAAAGTCAACCCCAAAGGGTTGCATGCTGCATGATTCCATTTCTATAACACTCTCATAATGACAAGACTAGAGAGATGAGAATAGAGTGGTAGTTGAAGGGACAGGCAGGGGAGGATACTAACACGAACACCAAATACAAAGGGGTAGCACGGGCAGTTCTTTCGTGATGCTGAGACGGTGCCATGTCTTGATTGTGGTGTTGGTCACAGAAATCTACATGTGGGATGAAATTGCGTAGAAACACACACACACACACACACACACAGAGAAATAATTACAAGTTTTAAAACGGTAAGAACTCAGTAAGCTCTATAGTCTGGTTAACATCATGGCACCAATGTCAATTTCTTGTTTTGATATTGTCCTGTAGTTATATAAGATGCCACTGTGGAGGGTAGTTAAGGGAAGCCTATGAGGGACTCTATGTACAATGCTTGCAACTTCTTGCAAATGTACAATTATTTCAAAATAAAAAGCTTTTTTTAAAAAAAATCACAGGGCATGACGTGAGCAATGATCATTCCAACCTTGGACCATATACACAGGTGGACCTGTGACCAAACACCACGTCTTCTCACTATGATCCCTACCTGCTCTGACAAAGAAGCCTTTCTCCTCCAGTTTTAATACCAAGGAGAAGTTGTTAATTTTCTTCCCAGCAAGCCAAAAATAGCAGCAATAAACCTCACCATCTAGCAACATGAAATATGCCTTGAGAAGCAAACTTCTCCACTGGGTCCTGCTGGAACCTAGGAGACAATCTTGTCTGTCCATAGCGTAAGTGTTAATTGAGCACTTAGTAGGTGCCAGGGACTGTGCTTGATGCTGAGTGTAGAACAGGATGGAGAAGATATAGTGGGAGTAGGGGGGACAACTCAGAGTCCAGGCAGGAGAGAGCAATGCTGTGGGCTGGGAGGTTGTAAAGGACAGGAGGAGAAAGCATGCATTTGAGACCCCTCCCCCCAGGAGGTAAGATAAACAGGATTTGTGGTTTATTTGGCCATGGACAGAGATAGAAAGATGTATCCAGGCTGACTCCATAGTATATACTCTCTCTGTGACCAGCACCTCCAAATTAATATTTCATTGCTTGGGCATCAAGAAGCCCCTAGCCCTTTGCATACTTTTTCCTGTCCCAGTTGCTGGCACTCAGAACTGCTCCTCCATGGCCTGTCGGATACACAGGGGAGCCAGCAGGGTGCCCCCTGGAACGCTCTATGCTGCAGTGGGTCTGCTTTGGGTCGTTCCTATGCAAGGCCTCCGCCCAACTCCAGGTCTCCAGGTGGAGCAGCTGGGTGGGGAAGGCTGGAAGAGAAGCAGGGCACAGGGAAAGCAAGCTCAAGTGCTGGGCCAGTTGAGATGCCAAGGGGGCAAGTCCAAGCTCAAGGCCGGAGCTGCAGAGCCACGGGCCGTGAGCCTAGAAGTGCTCTCCCAGCTGTGTCTGGATGTGGCTCCAGTGAGCAGGACTGCATCCCGAGCACTGGCGCTGGCCTTAGAGGTTGTACAGAGGAGAGAGAGAAAGAGCAGTCAACAGGGTACCAAGAAGGCAACCAAGTGCTGTGTCAGGGACTCAGAAAGAATTAGGGTGTCAAGAAAGAAACTCCATGGCCTATGAGCTAAGAAACAAGAGCACAGATGTGTCCACTGAGTTGCAGACGTGCCAGCCACTGCTTGTCACACACATACATACACAGAGGGGAGCACATGGCTTTTGGGTTACTTGTCCCATGGACCCCTGATGTGGGCTAGGGGCATAGATCATTGCCCCAGGGCCAGCATTTGGAAATCAGCTGCCTGCCTGCCAGAAAGGAGACCCTGCCCTCCCATGCCCGGGTGCCCAATGGGCCCCGCTGGCCCCCACGTGTGGGGAGCCTCCGGCAGGAAGACCAGATACCCTGGAGAGCTTCACATCTCTGCTTGAGGATCAGGTTGGGTTGGGTCAGCTGGAGACCACAGCCCCTTGACTTCCTTTGAGAATCACCAGAGTGACTAACTCAGGGTGGGCCTGGCCGGCAGCCCCAGTAGGAGATGAGTCTCAGGGTCGGGACATTTCCTGGAAGTTCTGGGCACAAGGTCCTCTCCACCCGCCACTGGGGTAGGCCAGGAGAAGCAACCCAGAGCCCTTGAGGGGCAGTGTGGAAGATCTGGCCTGGTAGCCCTCCTGCCACTGCCACTGCCACTGTCAGGCAAGTTGTCCGAGAATGAACTGACCCGGGCCTCGCCTCCTTCCGTTTGAGGGGTTGCTCCTTGTCAGACCCACCCCTTGACCCAGGAGCTGGCCAGAGTCCCGGCCCGGCTTTGTCTGGACTCCTGGAGGTCACTGTCCACACGCCTGCCCAGCCTGTCCTGGGAACCCAGTGTCCCCCGGCACTCGCCCCCGGCCCACCCCTTCCCAGTCAGCAGCGGGCCGGCCGCGGCACCTCCTCGGTGGGGCTGTTGCCGCGGGGACTCCGTTTAGATTTACAAGCGAAAAGACCGGGTTTGTTTGCCCCCTTCCCAAGAAATGCCTTGGCCTTCAGGCTCCAAAATTAGACAGAAAAAGGTCCTCTGGGAATTAGAAGACACTCTCTCTGCTAATTGTCCTGTTCCTATGTGGTTTTCATAGCTCATTAGAACCACCAGGACCGGCTTGGCCTCCCTAATGAGCCCGGCGCTTCCTCACCCGGGAGGCGCTGGGCCCTGACGAGTTTCCCTCGCCACGCGTGCGCACGCTGTGCGTTAAGAGTGGGGACTTAGCATTTAGGTGGATCCCAGTTTTAATAAGGCCAAGCTGGGACTCTCCCAGCTGAACTGAGAGCATGCCACCTGCGGCAGGGGTGGGGGCAGGGTTCGAGTGGCACGGGACAGCAAGGCAATGGAGAGCAGGCACATGCCCACTCCCCACATGGGCCGTGTTGCCTGCCTCCACAGCCCCACCCCTCACATTCGCCCCCACCCTGGGGTCGTCTGACCAGACGTCCCAGCCGCCTCCCTCCTAGAGCTGCAGGGCGGGAGTCCCAAGGGCGTCCACCACCAGGGAGTGCTGGCAGCAGGCAGGATGGGGACTCCAGGGGCTGCTCCTGCCCCTCCAGGGCATTGACAGCAAGAAGAGCTCACTTTGAGAGCAACACACCAGACTTGCTCCGGAGGTCCCAGGACCTGCCAAGAGCCAGGTGAGCTCCGCTGCTGCTGCTGGACCCGGGAAGCTGGACAGCCCCGGCCAACCCAGCCTGGCGGGTGTTTGCAGAGCAGGCTGTCACCAGGGCTGCTCCAGGTGCAACGCACCAGGAGGCCCAGAGAAGCTGCCAGCCTCAGCCTCCTTCTTGGCCCCTGTTGTCCTCTCAGCCCTCGCTGGGAAAGTTAAGACCCTCAGGTCATTTTCAGGCCAGCTCTGGGCCCGGACACAACACCACTAAGCAGCTTCTTGGCCTGGACAGGGGGTACTTGCAGGCCTTGCTAGGAGCCACCCTGCGGCCTCGCTGGTGCCTGGACCACTCCGCCCGAGGCCCCTCCTCGCTGCTGGTGGCAATCCCTGCTCTCCGGGTCTGGCTTGGAGCCCGTGCTGGAAAGCCGTGTTCCTGTGAGGGTGACACCCGCAGCCAGGCGTCAGGACACCCTGTGCGTGTCTGGTACAGAGCAAACAGCTCTCGCCTCTTGGGTGGGCCTCCTGCCAGCCTTTGATTCATGCAGCTTAGAAAATAAGACACGTTTTCATGCGGTTTGCCATGTTCATTAAGGAGGAATGTGTTTAACTGACCAGCCTAGAACCTTCCCTCTCATCACCTGGGCAGAGCCTCAGCCTCCTCCAAATGCCTCTCAGTCTTTCCTGTGTCTGGGTCAAAAACTCCAAACCTGCTCAAACAATAAAGTACCCAGACCGCACTCTTCCAAGTGAGCACTTCCAGCCTTGAAGAAGAGCATTTTCTTCAAGGTCTCCTTCTGAGCCCTTCCCCCACCGTCTTGTTTCCACAATCCTGAGGCTCAGACAATTAAAATAAAATATCCTTATAGTCTCTAGATGTTTACTAGACCAGCTGGCAGTGAGCTGGGCAGGATCATCTCTGTTACATAAAGGAGAAGAACAAAGAATTAGGAATATGGAAGACATTCAAATGTCTTAATTAGTGCTTCCATCTGTAAAAAAGTTTCTCCAGGGCTGGGTGCGGTGGCTCACGCCTGTAATCCTACACTCTGGGAGGCCGAGGCAGGAGGACTGCTTAAGCTCAGGAGTTAAAGACCAGCCTGAGCAAGAGCGAGACTCCATCTCTACTAAAAATAGAAAAGAAATTAATTGGCTAACTAAAAATATATAGAAAAAATTAGCCGGGCATGGCGGTGCATGCCTGTAGTCCCAGCTACTTGGGAGGCTGAACCAAAAGGATCGCCTGAGCCCAGGAGTTTGAGGTTGCTGTGAGCGAGGCTGACGCCACAGCACTGTAGCCCGGGCAACAGAGTGAGACTCTGTCTCAAAAAAAAAAAAAAAGTTTCTCCATCACTAAGAGCTGCCCTCAGAGGCCTGTGATGGATGTCCAGGGTCCCAGAGCCCCAGCCCCAAGCAGGCAGCAGCAGTGTCCTAGAAACTTAGCTCTGGCTCCCGGCTGGGCAGGCCGCCTGGCTCCAGGTCCACCCATGGGGATCCTGGGACCTGCGCAGCAGGGACAGCAGGGTCCCTGGACTGGGCCTGAACTCTGCGTGGACTCCGGGGAGAGAAGACAGACAGGACTTGCGAGCAGGTGTGGTCAGCAGTGAAGGGGGCCCTGGGCTCCAGATGGTGCCAGCAGCAGGGCAGCCATGACTATGCCCTTTGCCACACCAGAGTGGGGAAATTCCTCCCGCTCCGGCTTCCTCCTCGCCCTCCCCGAAGGCCTGCTCAGATTTCCTCACAGCCTTCACGGAGCCTGAGCGCCAGGGAATCCGGACGGTGGGCATGCCCGCAGAGGTGCCGTCACTGCCGGGCAGCACCTTGGCCCCAGGCTGGCCCCTGCCCCAGAGCCCAGGCAGCAGGGCTGGGCTGGTGAGGGGCAGATGCCGAGCAGAGAGCTCCAGGGTCAAAGAGTCAGGCTGAGCCTGTGCCAGGGCCCTAGCCCTGGCCGGTCTGGCCACCCAGGCCTCCCTCTTCACAGTGACTCAATCCCCGACAGCTTCATAACAAGCACAGCCCTTGTCCTGGGCCCGCCTGGTGCCAGGCCCTGTCTAAGCACTCTTCCATCTTCAGTGCCTCACTGAGGCCTCACCGTCCCATGGGGCACAGTCTGTCATTAGCTTTGCTGCACAGATAGTGACATTGGGCAGAGAGAGAACAGCTGTGTCAGCCAGCCGGCGGGCAGAGGAGCTGGGACTTGAACCCTTGTCCCCGAGTCCAGAGAGCCCAAGCCATGCAGCATACTGCACACACCTGGGCCACCTCCTCCAGCGCCCACCCAGCCTCTCAGGCTCGGCCCAGGCACCCTCACCACCCTCGCCTGATCCCCCCCACCCCCAAGTGCACCTGTGCCCTCGGCACTCCCTACCTTCCCCACCTCTGCACCCCAGCGCCCAGCAGGGGCCTGAGTGGAGCACAGTCTCAGAAAACACTGGTTGAACTCAGCTGAACTCAAACTATCTAAATTAAACAACGGATGACTCTTTTAAAAGCAAGGGAATGAGAGAGGAAGAAAGTGAGCTTGACATGAGTAGCCTTAGGCTTCCAGCAGGTCCAATTTAATGGTTCAAGGAGTTTCAACTATTGAAAAATAATTCTTTCTTTTAAAGCATCCTGGTCTGTGCTAGACACAGTCCTCTGAACAGGGCTAAGCCAGTCCCCTGCCTTGATGGGTCTTCTGTCTTAAATCTTTGAAAGAAAATGTCAAATAGATTGGAGCCCTGGGGCATGGCTCTCTCACCAGCCAAATTTCCAAAATATCTGAGACTTTAAATAGCCAAACTTCAATTGGATTCAACAAATTTGTTGAGTACGTACAAGAAGAATCAGTCAATGCTCTTGCCCTTGAGGAACTCATGGGAGACAAGGATGAAAATGAGACAGTGACGATGACATGACGATGACTGGTGGTGAAGGTATGTAGGAATTGTGGCCAACCTGCCACTTAGCCTTGGGGAAAAGGTAATTAGCTCGTGGTGGGGTGGGGTGGGGTGGGGTGGGGGTGTTTTACAGAGTGGAGCACACTTGAGTTGACCTTAAAGGAGAATTTACAAGGTCAACAAGGGCAGGAGCGCACAGAGAGAGCAGCGTGTTCTAGGACAGGGCTGCGGACTGCTTGTCAATCAGGCGGCTCAAGGCCTCCGCACGGGTGAGTGCTGTAAGAGCACTCCGCGCCGCCCCAGCGAGCGCCCGTCCAAATGCCCTTGTGTTTCTCTCACCTGCTCTTAATTGTCCTTTTTCCCTTTCCCTTTCTCCCTTACATATCAGACCTTCTCCCCTTTGCTGCAATTATTACTTGGTTGGCTGACTGGACCATTCACTCTGCAGATATTTACAGACGAGCTACTCAGTGCAAGACCCCAGGGAGGGCTCTGAGGACTCAGGCCCCAGTGCCTGCCCTGAGACCCCACACAAAGGGGATGGCAGAGGGAGGCCAGGGACAGCTGGGAATGGGGCTGGCCCAAGGCCAAGGCACTAGTGGGAGAGGTGGGGGTGGGGCGCATTCCAAGTGGACATACTCACATGCCCACACGCTCACGCACGAAGCCTTGCTGCTTCTCTGCCGTGCACCTCGGGAGCCAGCCATCCGAACTTGATAGCAGGATAGTCCACCAAAGGTAGCTCGCTCAACACTGCTTCATCTCTTGACCCTGAGACCCCGGTGGTCACAGCTCTGCTGTCACCAGCCCCCGAGGACCCCCACCCCTGTGGGCTCCCCATCCTGCACATGCACTGCCTTCATTTGCCCCCCATTGGCTCCGTCTTGGTGGGCCCGTGTGTCCCGGGGGAGCCAGACTGCCCCAGATAGGCTCTGGGTGGAGGCCAGTAGTCGGGGTTTGGGAGAGTCGCAGAGGTAGTGGAGGCAGGGTTCAGAGGTGTGGTCTGGCCCCTTGTTCATTCTCCCTGGGCTCTGGTGGGCCAGGCCAGGTGATGTCCCCTTCCTGCCCTTTACCCAGGCTCCTGGTCCCAGCCATGGGCTGAGGCTGGACACTGGGTCTTCTTTCTCCAGAGAGCCCAAGGATTGGGACATCTAGGGTGGGTACCAGAGAGCACATGGGAGACCAGACCCATGCTGGGCAAAGAAAGACTCGTGGACCTGGGCCAGGTGGGCGAGATAGCCCATGCCCCACGTCCCTGTCCCTACAGCCTGGGGAGGGCTGGCCTGTGACTGCTTACAACAGGGTCTCCTTTCTCTCTGAGTCCTGGGGTAGGTTGCCATCCATGTGGGCCGACTGGAGCCAGGGCGGGCTAGGGGAAGAAGACACAAAGAGGCAGCCCCAGCAGCCACAGCTAGGCCCTGGCTGAAGCTCTCTGGTTCCAGGCCCCCTCGTCAGGATAGGAGCCCAGGTAGGGTTGACACTAGAGGCTGAGTGATCTACCCCCTGTGTGGCCCAAGGCAAAGGCAATGAACACAGCTGGCCCTGGCAGGAGATTCAGGACCAGGAGCAAGACCTGGGCCCTGCCAGAGGCCCAGTGCTTGGCTGGGGCCCGCCCCTGAGGTCCTGCTAGGGGCAGAGCCAGATAGCAGCACTCTTCCCAGAGGCCCAGGCCGGGTCAGAGTTTCTGGGGCCAGCTCAGCCGAACTCGGCCAGGAAAGGCTGGCCCCAGCCCTGCATAAAGGAGTGAAGTTGTTTCAGTTGCAGTGGAAAGAAACAACACTCAAAGGAACAGGACACTCCTCCAGGTCTGCAGTAGCCACCCTATCCTCGGGCTGGCCAGCGCCCAGCAGTCAGAGGCTCTGGGCCAAGCGGACCTGGGACGCGCTCCCATCGCAGCTTCATCTCCCCTCCCGGGGCGCAGGCAGCTGACGGCCTCCCCAGCAGGCCCTGCGCCTGGAGGCTGGGACAGACTGGCCACCAGAAAGAGAGTCAGCAGGAACCTGGCAGGCAGTCTGACCACCACCCCCTGGCTTCCAGGACCTTCCCAGGTGATCCCTGCTCTGAGACTCAGTTCCCTCGTCTGTAACACGGTACATTCATGCCCGGGCTGGTGTGAGCACCGGATGCAATGGCACAAATGGAAATATAAGGTGGCATGGTTCCCACTCAAGAGTGTTATCAGAAGCCATTACCCCAAAGCTACTGCCTGGCACAGCTCTGCAGTCTTGACCGAGGTAATGACCTTGAGAGCCAAGGGCACCCGCACCCAGAGGAGCAGGCAGGAGGGCAGGCTCTGGGAGGGAGGCAAGGCTGCGTCCACACTGTGGGACATCCCTTCCTGTGCCTGGCACAAAGGGGGCCTCGTCTGGGGCTCTCAGGCCACAGGAGCATCCCGGGGCAGAAGGGAGGTGGTTACTAAGTGAAGTGCCCACGAAGGAAGCAGAAGCCCATCCACGCAGCAGTGTCCCGGCTGAGGGGTCAGGCAGGGACAGGCAGGAAGCGGGGACATGAGATGCTGCGGGAGCCAGCCCACGTCATGCCGTCCACAGCCTTCTTTGCTTGCAAAACCCTTCCTGGGGTGGGAGAAAGTGGTGTGGCAGGGCAGGCACACCCCCACCCCAGACCGGCGGGGCAGCCTCCACGCCACCTAGCAGAGCCTCTCTCTGCACACAGCGCCCTGCCTCTGGAGCACACAGGCCACCCTGCCCTGGGCTCGCCCTGTGACTTGGGGTTGACGGGGCTTTGGTGGATGAGTTACATTTGGACCCTACCCATTAAGCCAGGGTTATTAATTCCATCACATCAGAACAAGAAATGTATGCCTCCGTGACAGGGGCCTTTCATGTTTCAGCGGCAAATCTTAGTGATAGGCATGTCGCCTGGGATCAGGATCAGTTCCCAAAGTGAGGCAGCGACCCATGACTCCCACACAGATCTCCTGCTTCCAGACTGGGACACAGCTCCTTTCGCCAGACGGAATTCCTTGAGGACAGCATATGTGACAAGGCCCCCGACCCTACCGTTTCCCTCACCCTGACGACTTCTCGAAGCCTTACTCTGAATGGGGTGCCCCCAGCCACCTGCCAGCCCCAGGGAGGCCCCCACCGTTCCCCTGTGACTACAGTCAGACCCACAGAGCCAGACACCCCAGAGGCAGGAGTCAGAGGAGAGCCCACCCCAGGCTGCCTGCCCAGCACTTATCCTCACATCCCTAACAGGACCTTGGAAGTTCAGGTTGGGCCCCTATTGGTGCTGGCCAGTCAGGGCATCTCAGCCTCCTGACCACAGGGACTGGTCCAAGGCCAGGCACATGACTCCAGTCAGGACAATGAGACATGAAAAGATGTTTGCTGGGATCTTCCAAGAAAGATGCTTCCTTATGCTTCAGGACCTTCCAGGGGAAGAAGTTCTCTCTCAGTGAGGAAGAGCATGATCACAGTTGCTGCAGGCAGCCATTCTGCTAACAAGAGGACAGCCAGACTTGGGGTGATGACAGCACCATTGGAGGTGAAAAGTAGAGAGATAGAAGGGATCCATGTCCGTTGTGATACCATAGAGCTGCTTGATCAAACCTCTCCTGAAACCTATATACTCTCAGAAATTTTAACTATACAAATCAATAAATTATCTTCAGGCACAGCTGGATGTAGGGACTCAAAATAACACCTCCAGGCACTAGGTTCTCTCTATTCTGTTCCTCCAATCTCCAGATGGTTTCTCTGTCAGCCTAGTCATAGTGCAATGCCAGTAGCTCTAGGCCTAGTGTAACTGCCAGTAGCTCTAGGCCTTGCTCTTTCCGGGTTCAAGTTGGAAAAGAAAGGAAGCATTTCTTCCCAGAAGTTTCCACTTGAGCCCCAGGATTCAGTTTAACTGAATCACTTTGACAGACAGGCTCACCATGAGCCAAGAGCTATGACTAGACCCAGTCTCCCACATGGCTGGGAAGAGGGTCCAGAGGACAAGTGGGAGGGAGGAAGGGTCCCAGAGCATCTGAGCACTGTCCCCAGGAAAAGGGGTGTGACCAAGGACAGGCAGAGCCTGCAGTCTCAGCCGCGGTGCCACCACCAGCCCGCCCACCTCCTCAGCAACAGCCCCCAGAAGGGTCCACGCAGCCTGCCCGACACTCCACTCCAGCCAGCCTTGCCACAGCAGGCCTGGAAACTCATCACCAGGACAGCTCTGCCGCCGAGACAGTCTCTGGGACCTCCAGGCCCACAGCCCACACCTGGCTCTTGTCCACACCTGCCCCCACCTCTCTTCCTTTTCTGCTCACCTGCTCCCCACCAGTACCTCTGCAGCCCTGCCAGATGCCTAGCCCTAGTGAGGCCTGGATCCTGGGTGAATGAAGAATGCCTTTTCTCAAAAAGCAGGAGGCCGAGGTGGCTGGAGAGTCCCCCACTGAAACCCAGGGCCCTGAGCAGCACTCTGGCCAGCTCCCAGCCCCACCCTCGCAGCTGAGTAGGATGGGCCCCTCCCTGCCCCTCCCCCACATCTCACTCTACACATGAGCCTCGCTCTGTGTCTGCCCAGGTAAGAGTTAATAAGATTGGCTGCCACCGAGATGTTTACCCACCTCCAGACTCCAGATGAAGATAGAAATGGTATTTATGATTTCTACCCGACGTTTCTGGAAAGGATTTAAGGTGCTTACAAGAATACACATATATAACAAGATTGCATAAATTAAATGTGGGAGCCAAAAAAGACAGAAAAACGAGGATGGGAACATAAAATGAAGCAAGGAAGGAGGCTGACATGAAAGCAAAGGCCGAAACAAGCTGGAAGCTTGCTCCGGTTGACTCACAAATATGCCCCAAAGCTCTCTAGCAGCTAACCTGAAAGAGCAGGCCGGTCTGCTACAAGTTTCAGGGTTGGTGACATTAAAATCCACACACGGTTACTCAGGAGACATCCCAGCTGCAACAGGAATATCTCCCAAGGGACCAAAAGGCAAGAAGTGTAGGAGGGAGGGGTTGCCAGGCTTTCCTTGCGGCCTGGCAAGCAGGGCTGCAGCGCAGACAGGAACAAGGATGGTTCCGGCTGTGCTGCTGCTACTGCCCGAAGCCGGTGGAGGAGACTCCGGGCTGTCACCCTGGGGGTGGAGGGAGCTCAACCGGCAGCGCCCAGGCCCCACCCAGCCTCGCCCACGTGGCGCCGGCCCTCTGGGGAGAGCCTCCCACAGTGTCCCGCCACTCCCGCTCGGTGGGGTGGAGGCCCGCTGGCCCCTTGAGGGCATCCCGGGACCTAGCAAGTGCCATCCACTCCTGCTTTGGGCCCCCAACTCTTAACCTCACCATGTTTGGTCCACAAGCATTTACGTAGCACCTACTGGGTACAGCCTGGGGGTGTGAAGATTATAGAGGAAAAGAGAAGAAAGTTTCAACTAAAGCCACTTGCAACCATTTCAGCCTTTCAGGAGGTTTCGTGGAGTCGAGAGGCTTTCCGGTTCTCATGACTCAGCTCTCAAGAGGTCCCCTGAGGACCAAGGGTGTGGCGAGGCCCAGGGCACTGTAGTAGGGAGGGCCAGGGTTGCAGAGGCCAAAAGCACATGCAGCAGAGGTGACAGGTGATGTCCCTACTAGGGTCTCCCAGAAACAGCTGTGGGGCCCCTGGGACACGTGGAGAGCCTTGGTCTGCAGGGCCCGGGTGGGAAGGGAGGCAGCACCCAAGGCCACTAGGGCCTTAATGCCAAGTGACTTTGTCAGTGCGCCAGGCCCACCAGGCCTGGACAATCCTGCTATCGCTGAACAATTCTGCTTCTATGACATATTATATATTTTATCTGATTCCAAAAGTAATATACTCTCAAAAAAAAAAGAAAAAAAGCAGCAACAACCACAACTTTTAAAATGCAAAGAACAAACACAAAAATTAGCCACAATTCCATTATTTATTATGGTTAGGGCTGCTCTCATTTTGGGTATAATCTGCTCGTCTTTTTTCATTAATCCATATATATCCTAAAAAACTGCATGGCAAAACCTCTATGGCCAGAATAAAAATTTAAAAAGACAGACTGGGGAAACTACTTACAACTCATACCCCTGACAAAGAGCTTATTTCCTATGTGCAAATAGACCCTGGAAGTTACAGGAAGGAGATAGAATTTAAATATATAACAGAAATAACATAAGTTGGGGATGAGGGTAAATGACATGCAAGTATCCTATGGTCTTTGTGTCATCCAGGAGGAAGATGAGGGTGTTGATTAACCACAGACTTTGCTAAGTTAAGGATGTGTATGATTTCTAGAATGACTGCTAAAACGATAGGAGTATCACAGAATTAAGGGCAGTGGCTGCCTATGGGAAAAGAGGAAATGAAGACATGAGAGAGCACACAAGCGGGGTGGGTTCTGAGATGTTGGGCATGTTTTAATTCCTGATCTGCCTGCTGGTTATCTTAGAAAGTTTAATTCAGCATTCTTCATTCTACTGTGCAGATATATCACATGCACGTCTCAGTTTGCATGTAGTATGTCACTAGTCTTTTAAAGAATATTAAAAGATGCTCAGTAACATTCATAATAAGGTAAGTGAAAAATCTGAACTATTTTTCAAATATGAAAAGGCTTGAGAACTCACTGTGTTGGCAGGGAAGTGGAGAAATGGGCTCTGCATACGCTCCTGCTGGGGTGCGATTGGTACCTCCTCTGTGCAGTGTGCTTTGGTGATTTCAACCCAAATTTTTGGGATACAGAACTTTGCCTACTTCTAGGATCTTAGCCTACAGCTATCATCACACAGGTGTACGTTTCATTTGTGCAGCATCTTCTTCACTGCAAAAGATGGGAAACAACCTAAACATCCATTGTTAAATAAATAATGGTACTTCATACAGTGAAATATGGCATAGCCATAAAAAAGACGCTCTGTGCAGACTGATATGCAGTTATAGCCAAGACACTTCGAGTGGAAGCAAGACCCAGAGGAGCATATACAGTGCAAGTCCCCTTATGTGGAAGCAACTGCAGGAGGCATTATATGCATGTATTAATATTTGTCTGAATAGTAATCATAAAGTTTATAAAATAAAACATCCCTAGAAGGCTAAATAAGAAACTGATTAACATTGGCTCTAATGGGCTAGAATGCAGGTTAGAAATCGTATTTTTCACTATATAACACCTTTTTATGTTTTTGAGCTTTAAAACAGAAAGTATGTATTCAAAAATATTGATATAAGTAAAAATCACAATGAGATTTGGGTATCGGGAAGGAAGTTTCTGAGGAGGCTACAGAGGACGGGGCCAACGGCAAGGTCACAGGGAAGCACCCGCCTTTGATGAGGTGGGGGGTGCAGCTCCCCTCGGGCATGACGGGGCTGGGGCTCAAGGCAGGGGCTCAGGCCTGCCCCTCCCTGGTGCCGACACCCTGCAGCCTACCCCAGGCCGGGCCAGGCACCAGCGCTCCAGAGCTACAGAACAGTCCTAGAGCCAGGGCCCAGCTCAGTGAGAGGACAGCGACCGGAGGAAAGATTCCCCCAGCCAGTCACCTGGAGAGGAGAAGGCGGCCGCTGCCACCTGGGGCAGGACGCCCAGCACCTCCTCCTGCAGGGCAGGCGAGGACCGGCCACCACCGCCAGGCATGCCTGCCATTCACGGGAGCTCCAATGAGCAACACTTAGCTCGTCTTGTTCACGCTGTTCTATAGCCTGCTTTTTCCACTTAACAGCTTATCGGGAACATTTTCTCACGTCAATAACTGCTCTTTTACTGCATGATTTTTAATGACTAAAGTTTACTCAACCGTTTCACCGTTAAATGTTAAGATTTTTCATTGCCATGAACAATGCTTTGATGAAAATCAGTACAGCTAAATCTTGGGGCCCAGCTTTAATTTTATCCTTAGGTTAACATCCTAGAAAGGGCCCTGCCCGTTAAAACATATGCACATTTTATAGCTTTTTATGCATATGGCCCCAGCCTTAAAACATTCTTGCCCCTGGCAAGGGGCAGCCTTCCAACTCCCTTCCAAACCTAGAGCCAATATGATTTTATCTTTATATACTAAATATTTCAGGAGAAGGAGACATCCCATTATTGCTTTAATTTGCATTGTTTGATTACATTGGGCTGAGCCTTTTTCATCTATTTGTTTCCTTGATTTCGTTTGTAGCCCGAGCTGCCCGTGTGTATGCCTGTCCACACCCAGGACCTTCCTGTGCCCCCTCTTTGCTCAGGCCTGAAGGTCACTCCTTATGCATCCACCGGTGTCAAAACTCCACCGGTTCTTCAAGGTTAAGGTTAAGGTCAAGGTCAAATAGCCTGCCCTGACCTTCCCTCCAGGCAGTCATTCCTAGCCTCCAGGGGCTCTTGGTTTGAGGCACTTGCTGCTTTGGTCCTGGTTCAATGGCTCTGTCTGTGCGCCTGCACCCCTGCTATCTGTGCCAGTTGCTGGCTTTACTCCTCGGGCCCAAGACTTGGCCGCTGCTCCCATCTAAGGACCCTGTGTCAACAAATTTGCTGGGCTCTACTCTCCAGGGCTTTGAGGCTGCAGGGCTTTGAGGCTCCAGGGACGAATCAGACTCCATATCTGCCTGAAAATCCCCGGGAGCCGTGTGCACCAAGGACAGCTACCTCCGTCCGCCAACTGCCAAGCCCAGGACTGTCTGCCTGGAGGCCTAGGCTTGTGCCCCCATGCTGTCGGCCCTCCTGGGGACACTGGCCATCCGAAGCCAGCGGCTGCTCCCTTGCGCTGAAGAGGAGGCGGAACGTCCACTGGAGACTGTGCTACGTGAGAAGCAGAGCCAGCGCGGGGGCCAGGGTGAAGCCCCTGGAGAGCCGGACAAGGGAGAAGGGGAAGTAACAGAGGCCCTCGAGGGCCGTAACGTCCGGGCTTTAAGAATGGATTCCAATGTTGTGTGGGTGCATCCAGTAGCTGTCCGGCATTGGCTGCCTCCGGCCGTGCTCTCTGGTCCCCTGTGCTTTGGCAACTCTCCCCTACGTGTAGAATTCCAAGCACGGTCCCCAGGAAGGGCAGCGGAGGCCCCGGCAGCAGGAGAGAGCCAGCGGAGGCAGCGGAAACCACGGTTCCCTGCAGATGCTGCCGGGCAGGGGAGGGCGTGGTGGGCGTCCGTGGGAGGAGGCAGAATGGGCCACGGCTTGCCCCGTGCCCCTCGCCAGATGTGCCGCACACGGTGAGTGGGAGGCACACCCTCTGGAGGTGCCCGGGCAGTGGCACCCTGGAGCTTGCCCGGGAGCAACTTCCCAACCTAGAGAGGCCCCGAGACACTGGGCAGTGCCTGGCCCTCAGGCCTTAGACCCCAGGCCCAGCCCCAGCCTCTCCCAGCACCTGAGAGCTGCCCCTGGTGTCATCAGAGGTGACTCTGCAGTTGGGATGACCTTGGCTCCCAGCACTAGAGAAGATGGCAAATTTCTTTTCTTTCTGCTGAAAATATAATCCATCCTTTCATGGGTCTCCGGGGACCAGCAGCGCAGCGCGTGCATTATGGAAGCGTTTGCTGGGCTTGTTTCTGCTGTCTGCGGCTGGCGTGCTGCCCGCTCTTCCTTAAGCCCTTCAGAGACAGAGAGAGCATTTCAGCGCCAAGGGCCAGGTTCAGGGATGTTCCTGAAAAACATCGCTATCAGTGGCTGCTATCCTGCTTTCTGGACATTAATTTGTTAATTTAGGCAAGAATATGGTCCTACTATGTGCCAGGCCCTGGGGTCGGTGTGACAGCATAGATCTGCCTTCACAGGCCACGGTTGTGCTCGTGCTTGGACACCCACGGCCCCCAGCCCAGACCTGCGGGTCCAGAGGCTCTTCCCAGACCCTGAGACCTGAAGGCCAAGGGGCTGCTGGTCAGGTGGTGAGCAGGGAGGAGAACTTCTTGGGGGTGGGCTGGGGAAAGGCATTGGTGTGGGTGCTGGGAAGTAAACTGGGGCCAGGCCACAGTGGACCAAGGGTGCCAAGCCACTACCTTTGACATTCTGCACCTGCATCCTGACAGCTACAAGAGTCCTTGAGGGGGCACTGGTCAGGGAAGTGACACCAACAGCTCTGCCTTCTAGGAAGATCATGTTGACAGCCTCCAGGAGGGTCCTCAGCAGGGAGAAGCATGACAGCAACTCAGGAGTGGCCAGTCCAGGGATGTGCCACACAGATAAAGGGAGAGACTCACACCGAGACGAGATGCATCTGAGAGACGCAGTTGAGAGGACTGAGCAGCAAGTGAGGGGCAGGCGGGAGGGCTGCAGGGGGGGAGGGGACGGAAGGCTTGAGTGTCGGTTCCTAGCGCAGCAGTTCGACAGGCAGGGTGAGTTCCTTCGAGCAGAGAATGCGTCTCAGGCCTGGCCCTAGCTGCACCTGGGCAGGGACATGGGCCTGCCCTGGGGACCCCACAGCAGGGGAGGCGTGTGGGTGTCTGATACTTACATGGATAAAGGACAGTGGCCTCAGGGAGAAGGGCTTCTAGGGGTGTGGGGGAGCAACAGGGCTGGGAGCAGGGGAGCAGAGGCTGCCTGAGTGTCCCGGCCCGGAGGACAGCCAGGGAGAGGGCGGTGAAGGGCGAGGGCAGGGCTGTAGAAGGCATGGGCAGCTCACATCTGACAGCACAGATACGGGTGTCCAAAGCGTGATTTTCCTATTCCTCATTCAATTCTGAACACACAGCAGCTCAAAAATAACGCAAACTTGCCAATTGAAGGCAGCTTCTGCCGTTGGGTGTCCACCCGGAGGTGGAGGGCGGGAAGAACAGCCGGGACACGAGGAAAGGGGATGCCATGCGCCTGGACAATCTGCGGCTCTCAAATACAGGGTTTAAAGTGAGGAAACACTGGAGAAAGGCAACGGGAGGAAACCTCTGGGCAGATACTGAAGCCTTACGAAACCTCGAGCCTTGGCCATGTGGCACAGGCAGACAGCATCTCCACAGATCCACGGGGCAGAAGGAGGCCCGAGGACGTACAGCAGGAGACAAAGGCCTGTCTCCCTGGTAAAGATAAACATGCTAATAAATGATGTTCCGAATGGAGAAACAAACACTATGCGCACTCCCCATTACATTGGAGAAACAAACACTATGCGCACTCCCCATTACATTGGAACTGAGCGATGGGCACATGCTCACAGAGGAGGGTAAAACTCAGTGGGAATCAAGCAGGGGGAGGAAGGAAAAGGGGAGGCAAAAAAACCTGCCTCACAGGTACCGTGAACGCTGTTCGGGTGATGGACATATGTATAGCCATGACTCAAGCATTACAAAATGATCCACATAACCAAAAACATTCATACCCCCTTAATATTTTAAAATATAAATAAATAAATAACTGATGTTGGGATAAATAGGCAGCCTTCTGGAAAAAGACCACGTTAGATACATACCTCACATTACACATCAGGATTATTTTTAAACGGAGCAAAATTTAAATGTATAAATGAAACCATGAAAGTATGGGAAGAAAATACATGTGAATTCCTTTATAAATTTGAAATAAGGAAGGCATCTCAAACTATGACTCTAAATTTAGCAACCATAAAAGATTAATAGATGACACAAAAATTGGAAACTTTTGCAGGGCAAAAGCCACTATAAACTAAGTCAAAAGACAAACTGGGAAGACATATTTGCAACTCAGATCACTGTCAGAGCAATAAAATCTCTAATATAAAAAAAGGTCTTAGCAACTAATAAGAAAATGATCAATAACTCAACAGGAAAAAGTGAAGGACACGAACGCACAGTGAGATCTGAATGGCCCTCAGCATCTGCGAAGGCGTCGGACCGACCATCAGAGGGGCACAAAGGGCCCCTGCGGGGCCCCCCATGAACGTGGCGGAAATGCAAGTTGGACGGCACTCTCCGCTGGTGAAACTATGTGGGTCGAGGTACCACCCTGGTGGGAGGTGATTTGGAAATGACTATCAAAGTTGCGCATGCACTTACCCTTTGACCCAGCAATGCACTTCTGCAAGTAGATCCTGTGGGTACACCTGCCTGTGTAGGAGCAATAGACAGGAAACCTAAGATGAGGGGACTCATCTTTCAAACAAATGCATGTGGCATAGTAACGCACAGAAGGATCTGGAAACACGCTGGCTACCTATGCATTTGCCTGTCCACATTCCAGACCATCCACCCTGCTTGCGGTGCCTGGAGGCTGTGGTATGACCAGGGCAATGGCCCCCTTGCACTCTGACTTCAAGTCAGGTTCAGCCAGTGGAGACGTGGTACTCACCCCTTCCTGCAGGGGCACCTTGGGCAGGCTGCACCCTGGACCAAAGGCTACCATTCTTGCCGGGTGGATGTGTTTCCCCTTAGGCCTAGGGTGATAAGGACCAGGGCCACCGCTTGTGACTTCCCTGTGTCCTATCCACACCTTGTAAAGAGTCCCTCCAGAAAACACTCCTCAAACTGCCCAATTTGAGCGAGCCATCTGTTTCCTGCCAGGCCCCTGGCCGCTGCGGCCGCTGTCCATGAGAAGGACGAGGGTGCGCTCGAGGCGCCACTCCGGAGAGGTTTCCAGGTGCCTTGCTACGCGAGTCTGGGCAGCCCCGCACGCGGGGCAGGTGGAGGAAAAGGCACGGCACGGCGCCGCAGCTGCGTGTGTTTGCACAGAGAAGTGTGCTGTGCCTCAGGAGGCTGACGACGGAGGCTGTCCGCCGGGGTGGGCGAGGTGGGCAGGGGGGGCACGCAGGGCCTTCCTCGTGCCGCTTATTGGCAGGCTTCTCCTCCCTGCTCGGCTTGGTCATGGCACCAGGCTGTCCCAGGCACCTGCCACACGCGGTGCTCGTGCTGCGGCCCGTCTGTGCCCCTGAGAGTCCCGTGTTGCGACCAAGCCCCAGTGTGATGGTGTTCAGAGGCGGGGCCTTTGGAAGGTGATGGGGTCCCGATGAGTGGGATGGTGCCTCATCAAACAGACCCGAGAGACTGTCCACTCCTTCCACCATGTGAGCACACGTCGAGAAGCACCGTCTGCGAATCAGGGAGCGGCCCTCACCGGCACCGCATCCGCCAGTGCCTTGGGGAGTGCGGGGCGCCCGGGACACGAGGCCAGGGCCAGTCTGGGCAGGAGCCCGAGTGTCTTCTTGCCTGCCCTGCCTCCTGCCTCCAGGAGCTTTGGGGCTTAGACAGGGAGCCGCCCAGAGAAAATGCCCCTGGACAAAAGTAGCCAGCACTTCACTTCCCCAGGCTCAACGGGGAAAGAAATCATGGGTTTGTCGCCTTCTGCCTAATGCTTCTTCCTAGAGGGTAGCAGAGAGCTTGAGCTCATCTCCATTTTCTTGTGTAAATGAGTTGCTAAGTGTAGTTTAAGCCCCCCACTGAGGCGAGCATGGCAGAGATGGTCCGAGCACCCTACCTGTGACAGGTACAGGCTGGAAGGGCCAGCCACTGCCCCTGTCATGTGCCCTGGCTGGCAGTGCCATCCGTGGACACTGCCCCTTCCGAATGATTTCAGGACCAGGCCTAGGAAGCCACCTCCGTGCTTCCTCCTGCCCTTTGAGTTCATGATCTCAGTGAGGATTTGCCGAGGACTTCTCAATCTGCACCGTGGGCAAATGAGAACCTGGGCTCAGAAGGTCCCCCGGGAAGGCCCTGCACATGGTCAGCGGGCTCCACGGACCCGGCGCAGAGGCCCTGGATGCTCCCAGCGGCTGTGGTGTCTGGCTGCTCCCGGCCCCACCCTGCCATGAGCCCGCAGGACACGGCACCCTCTTGCCGAGCGGGAGCTGCTGGGCCAGACAGGGGCTTAGGAAGGCCTCTCTGGGCCGGAGCTCAGACACGGGTCTGCCAAGGGCTGGAGGAAGACAGGAGAGCATATTCCATGCGCCAAGACGGGTAAGAGGGCAGGCGAGGTGGCAGCACCACAGCACTGAGGACAGGTGGGCCCGAGGCGCGGCCCGGCCCGCAGAGGAGCCCAACGCAGGCACAGAGCGCGTCCTGCAGACGCGTGTGCACAAGTTCACGCCTATGTGGTGATGCTGCAGCAAAGAGGCTTAAACACACCACCACACGGCAGACAGCGGTCTCCCAAGCACCTGCTAGGTGCTTGGCGTGCACGGGAAGCTCCTCTGCACACACAGCTGTAGGTTGCCGCATCCGAGAGCAGGAGCAGTTCCAATTTTAACCACTTTGGTACGAGCGTCGACTGTAGCCGACCGCCACAGATGAGCGCGCACAGCCCAGCGTCGACTGCAGCCGACAGCCGTGATGTGACTTTTCTAAGTTTTCATTTATCAAAATAAAATTGTGAACATTTAAAAATAGCGTAATGAAAACATGTATGTGTACGTTCCCTATTCTGATTTACGTTACAAGCGAAGCTGCCCGTGAAGTGGAACAAGCGTTCAGTGTCTGAAGCTTTCCTCCCCTCACGAGAGCAGGACGCGCCGCCTGCGCAGCACACGCCACGCCCACCGAGGTGCCGGCCGCGCCTGCGCAGCACACGCCACGCCCACCGAGGTGCCGGCCGCGCCTGCGCAGCACACGCCACGCCCACCGAGGTGCCGGCCGCGCGCCAGGGGTCGCGGAGGGCGCCGCACCCAAGTGGTTAAGCATTCTATACTTCAAGGTTATGACCAGATCCTCTTATATTTCCTTTACACCTGACTTTTTTTGTTTCTTATGTGTAGGTTTTTGATCGATTTGGAATTTATTTTCTGAAAGCCATGAGACAGGGGTGTGAGTTCTTTTGTGACCTGAGAGCCTGGTTCACCACTCTTAGCCTGTTTGCTCCAGCCCTTCCTGTGCGTACCCCTGGCCATGGGAGGTGCCACCGTTGTGGCAAGTGACCAGCGACTGACCAGGGAAAGAACCGAGCGGCACACAGAGGGCCAGAGAATCAGCTTTTCACCGGCAGTCTCAGAGGGGCATGCCACCAAATTCTGAGCACCGCTTATTTTTCTCCAGTTTTATACACTTCTTGGGGTTACACACAACCAACATCCAATTAATGGTAGGATTAGTAGGATCAGCTGTAAGCTTCACACGTATCCAATCAGCACTGGATTTTGCCTCAGGGGCCCCGGGCGGGGGCTTTTCCCTGTCACTCCTCCCTTTTGATGCTCTTATCAGTTTACACAGCGGCATCAACCTCTCTATGGATCTAATAACTGCATTGAGCATGCAGGGTCCCATGGTTACCATCAGAAGGATAGAGGTCCCGCTAGGGGCAATAGCTAAGTTAAAGCCCCAAGCCTGTTCTAACTCCTGTTTTCTCTTGTGGATTCTTTTCTTTAGCCCTTTGACTTTGGTAGTTACAATCCCTGATTGGTTTATGTAGTAACAGCATTCTTCCCTGGAACACACAAGTCCCCCCCTTTTCTGCTGTAAGTCAAGTGCCCGTCTATCCTGCAGGGTTTGCCAGTGAGTCTCTGACTCTGGAGGGATAGCAGGGAGTCCTATCCCAGCTGCTACCCCTCCCCCTATCCTTGAGGGGCCCTTGGTTGTGTCTGTTGGAGCGGGGGCCCAGAGAGCCCCAACCGTGAACAACATAGCGGCACCCCACATAGACCCAGAAAGGGTTACCAAGAAGCAAGCTAGTCCAGTCTCTTGGGGCGGAGGCCCCGAGTCCAATTCCCAAGAAGACTGTCAGTATTCCCATAAGAGTCCAGGCCAGTGGTCCCTTTCAGTCCTTGGCTTCCAGCCAGATTGAGGGGCAATCCAAATACACTGGCCCTTTTGTCGTGGGCATACCTGAGGGCTTGGATGAGCGCCCATAACTCTGCCCTCTGGCTGACCATCCCTGAGGCAGAGGGGCTGACGTGATGACTTCGCTCCCTGTGGTGCCTGCGTGGCCAGCCAACCGTTTGCCATCCTGGGTGTGGCTGCTGTCGTCCGTGTAGAGCCGGCAAGGGACCATCCCCCAAGTCTGGCCGGCTTGCACAGACCTCCTCCACGGCCGCGGCACAGTCACGGTCCGGGGGCCCTGGCCGGGTAGGAAGGAAGGTGGCAGGGTTTAAGGTCCACACAGTCTCGATGGTGACTCGGGGGTTTTCACACAGCAGTCCCCGGCACTGCGCCAGCTGACTGCTAGAAAGCCATTGGTGCCCCGATGTGTTCACCAAAGCCACTACTGCGTGCGGGACCTGCACATGGATATTCTGCCCAAGCACAAGCTTGTCCACCTCCTTGATTACCAAGACGGTTGCTGCCAGTGATCGCAGGCAAGGCAGCCATCCCGACACTACCGAGTCCAGCTGCTTGGACAGACAGGCCACTGTCCTCGGCCAGGGCCCATAGTCTGCGCCAGTACCCCCATGGGTACCTGCTTCTTCCCCCCCGCTGAGGGCAGCCTGTTCAGCCTCCTCAAGCCGGGCCTGGAGCTCCCGCACCGTCTGTTCCAGTGTCTCCTTCATCCGTTCCAGGTGTGCACTTGCGTCCTGCTCCTTCTTCAGCTCCTCCGCCCTCATGGCGGCATCGGTGACAGCCTTTTTGGCCTCCTCCTCTGCCTCCCGCCTCTCCTGGGCAGCCTTCTCCACCTCCCCGCTCAACTGGGCCAAATTTGCCTCAAGCTGCTGCTTCTGGTTCAGGAGGCCTGTGTTCCACGAATGCAGGAGGTTAAGGCGCTCGGTGGCCATCCAGCAGCTCCTGCTCCGCCAGCCTCCAGCCGCGCTCGCCCTGCTCCAGCACAGCCTGCAGCTCCTCCAGCTCAGAAGGCAGCAGCACAGCCCGGCGCTCCAGGGCCTGCGCCTGCTCGCGGAGCTCGGCTGCCAGCCGCTGCTCCTCATCCGCCCTGCCTGCTCCTCCTTCAGCGGGGCCTGCAGCAGCCGTGTGGCCACCTGGGCCTCCGTGGCCTGACAGGTAGCATGGCCCAGCTGCAGCTCCAGGTCATTGAGGTCACCCTCCATCTTCTTCTTGAGCCTCAGTGCTTCATCGCGGGCCCGGGTCTCAGCATCCAGGGAGGCCTGCAGGGACTCCACTGCCCGCTGGTGGTTGCGCCTCAGATTAATGCACTCCTTATCTTTCTCCGCCAGCTTCCGGTCCACTTCAGCCTTGACCTGGGAGAGCTCCAGCTGGATCCACAGAGTCTTGGTCTCCTCCAGCTCCTCGGTCCTCTGGATGGCATCTGCCTCATATTTGCTCAGCAAGTCCCGTCTCAAGAGAGGCACGGGACAGTCTGGCATGTGGAGGACCTCGTGCCTTATCTGATGGCCCCCATTTGGCATACCCGGGACTGGCAGAAGGGTCTGGCTACCCGAGTCCCAGTACCTCCGACTATAGTTGTTTCCCACTTTGTAAGCGGGGCCATGGGGGTTGTCGCAACGAGTGTTCTGCTCCAGTGTCCACCGTGAATGTCATTTGTTGGCCCCCTACTTTGGTCTTGACCGTGGATTCCCGAGGGCCAAGACTGAAGGAACCCAGTCGGCCCGACTCAGAGTCAATGCCAGCGAGCCCCATTAGCTCCTGGGCTTCCGGTTCCTGTTGGATAGTCCCGAACGGGGCCCTCCCTTGGGACAGGTGACTTCTCTTGTGGGGACATTCATTCTTCCAGTGGCCAAACCCCTTGTAAATGGCGCGCTGGTCTCTTGCCAGGGGTGCCCGTCCTCTGGTTCCCCCTTTTGTGGGGGTCCAGGCCGCTTGGACGGGTCGGGTCTACCGAGGGCAGCGGCCAGGAGGGCGGCCTTTTTCTTCATCCTCTGATCTTTCTCCCTCTGAGAGGTCCGGTCCCGGTTGACGTACACCTTCTGGGCCACCTCCATTAACTGTGTGATGCTCATGCCCGCAAATCCTTCGAGTTTCTGCAGCTTCCTCCGGATGTCGGAGGCCGATTGCCCGACGAACGCTGCATTCACCATTCTCCAGTTTTCTGCTGCCTCCGGGTCAAGAGGTGTGTGTCTTCGGTATGCCTCCCAGAGGCGCTCCTAGGAGTCATTGGGTGACTCGTCTGGCTTCTGGGTAATTGGGGCAAGCTTGCTCGTGTTGGTCGGCTTTTTGGCCCTTCCCGCACTCCTTGGAGAAGAGCCTCTCGGGACCGCTCGAGTGCCGCGTGTCCTTCTGGTGCGTCGAAATCCCACTCTGGGTTGGTCTCGGGCACCGCTCGTGATGCCCACTGTTCCGCACCCAGGTGCCCGCCGGCGCCCGTCCCTGCAGCCTCTTCCGAGCTCCAGTCGTGATCCGACGCCGTTTGGGTACTGAAGAGGGTCAGCAGGAGTGGCCGGCCATCTTCCCACGCGGGCGGCGAGTCTGGAAGATAGGCTCCGGGAGGTCGATGAGGGCCTGCGGTTTCTCCCAGTAGGACGGGGTGTGGCGTTTCCCATTCAGTAGGTCGGTGGTGGAGAGAGGCTGATGATACGGGGCGGGTTTCCCCGGCTGGATGGTTCCGTGGTCCCGAACCTGCGGCGGACGTCGCATTTCACGCAGAGGCATCTGGAAGGCCGGGGTAAGGGGCTGGGCAGGCCGCAACCGGCGGACAGCGGTGGAGATGCGGGTGGCGGAGCGGGTGTAGTCGGGGGTGCCCGGGAGGGTGGCGTGACCTGTGGGTGTAAGGCGGTGGTGGGTCCTCGATCGCGTCTCCTCGCTGTATCTATCGGCTTGGCCTTGAGACCGCGGATCCTCTGAGCCCTAGACCC
>VSMD01010359.1:0-17893 GCA_008750895.1 Mirza zaza
TGCCCCACTTCCCTGCCTCATCCCCTCTGTCTTGTCATCTTTGCCTTTTCTGCATCTACCTTTGCTAAAATGCAAACATTTGGACAAGATTTTATAGCTCTCTGGTTTTTTTTTTTATCCTTAGTGCTTTGAACACAGCCAAGAACATAGAAGGCACTCTATAAATATTTATTTAATAAATGTGGGATGTATTAATATAAATGTTGCTATTTATGACAATATTGATGATCAGGAAATGTGCACTCTGTATAATTTCTGCTTTTTTAACTCAGGTTTACTTTGAGTTTTAAATGAGATCTAATTTTATATCACGTTATATATACCATATTAGTTAAAATAATTAGACCCTCTGTGTCCTTATTTATTTCTTGCCTACTTGATCTGTCAAAGAATGAAGATGAATAAAGAATAAAAGACGAAGCTGATCTGTTAGTAAATCAACTTCCCCAAAGAATAAAATCCTAAACTCTTTAAAAGAAGACAACAAAATCTAGCACACAACATAAACTCACAAAGTCTAGCACGCAATTAAAAACTACCAAACACACAAAGATGCAGAAAATTGCCGAGACCCACAAGATGGAGAAAACTCATATAGTGTATGAGAGTGTGTGTATGTGTGTGTATGTATGTATGTGCCTGTGCGTGTGTGTGTGTGTGTGTATGTGTGTGTGTGATTGTCCTTGTCTGGGGGGCATTAACTCCAGGCCCCCCTGCAGATACCGATACCCACCGGTGCTCCAGTCCCTGACGTAAAACGGCACAGCGTTTGTGTGACCTGTGCACCTCCCCTTGTGTGCTTTCCCTCATCTCTGGATTACTGACAATACCTAATACGATGGAAATGCTATATCAAAAGTTTTGTTACACTGCATTTTAAAAAATTCTTATTATTTTGTTGTATTGTTACTTTTATTAATATTGTTTTTTTTTCTGAATATTTTTGATCTGAGTTTGGTTGAATCTGTGCATGTGGAAGCTGTGGATAAAAAGGGCCGGCTGTCTGTATCAGTCCACCTACACGAAATACTGTTAACACAAAGACAGATCTTATCTAAAATGACAGAAATGAAGCAGGGGCTGCTCAGAGCCAGAGGTGGGAGGGTGGTTAGCTGGGAGCATGAGGGATTTGGGGGAGTGATAGGAATCTTTTATATCCATTATGTGGCGATTGCTATACGGGTGCATAAGCTGGTGAAAACTCAAGAACTCTGGACTTAAAAAGGATGCATTTTACCGTATATAGAACATACATCATGCTGTTTTTATTTAAAAGATATATAAAAATTTTTGTGAATGTTTCTAATAAAAAAAAGGTTGATAGTGATGGCTTTGCTCGTAGCAGGCCAGTACTGCACAGTAACAACAGGGAATCCATGTGCTATGTGTATGAAGATGCCCAGGACTGCTGAGGCATCAGGAGCTAAGGGACAGGTGGCCAGGATGAGGTGAGCCAGCACTCTGCATGTGATTTCCATTGTGGTACTGCCAGTTCTTACCTTTCAGAAGGCTGAGAGTGCTCGAAGAGGAATACTGTCTGTCTGACAAAACTTTTGCCAAGATTATTGGGGCACAGAGACAAAACTCAAAGTTTAAAACTCTCAGAACTTTCAGAACTTGAGCACCTGAGGTCCTGGGGAGAAGAGAGGCCCAGGGAATCGGCCCTGCCGCTCAGTAGCTTTGGCCGCGGAGCATGTTCCGCATCATTTTGCTGCACAAGGGACAACCTAGGAGCTGCGGACTGACGAAGGCTGAGCAGAGTTTCCTGCATCTCACAGGACTTGAGAGACAAAACAAAACATTATTTATAGAACCCGCCAGCCAAAAGGGATACTAACAACCTCCCTCCCGCCCCAGCGGGGATCTCCAGCTTGCTGCATGATAAGAGTGGGGACAAAGCAGGTGTAGATGGAGCTGCACAGAGATGGCAGCTCACTCTTTAAGCATCTCATCCCATGTTTGAGCTAAAGTGATTCCCCCGCTCCATTTATCTAAAAGAGGACAGATGACCTCTCCTCGGAGGAAGGCAGCATCATTCAGAGTCTCAGAAACGTCAGTACACCCAAGTCAAGCTTTAAACAAAAAGCAGCCACGCGTGCAAAGACAGGCCAAAGAGAACAAATAGAACTGAAGATCAGACCCACAGATGACCCAGGTATTGAAGATGTTTGACACTGTCTTTAAAATAATTCGCAGTTAACACATCATTTTCTATGGAAAGGAATCAAATGGCAGGCAGAGTGATGACAACTTGGTGGTGCCCATGTCCTCACACTCAGAACATGTGGATGTGCTATGTTACACGGCAAGAGGTGACAAGATTGCAGGTGGGGCTGAAATTGCCGATCAAGGACACTATCCTGGATTATTAAGGCGAGTTCCTTAGATGTGGAAGAGGAAGAGGGAAGAGTTAGTGTCAGAGTGATGTGATGTAAGAGATACTCAGGCTGCTGTTACTGGCTTTGCAGGTAGAACTGGTGCATGAACCAAATGATGCAGGCAGGGTACAGAAGCCGGGAAACACGACAAAACCAGTTCTGCCCCAAGACTGCAGAGAGGAACACAGCCCTGCCAGTACCTTGATTTTAGCCCAGCGAGACCCATTTTGGATTATCGAGCACTGTACCATAATACATTTGTGCTGTTTTTAAGCCGCTAAGTTTGTGACAATTTGGAACACCAGCAATAAAAAAGAAATACGGATTTTGGTACTCGAAAGTGTGGCGCTGCTGTAACTGATGACTAAACAGGTGGAATGGCTTGGAATGGGGCAGTGTAGAGGGGCTGAAAGAATGTTTATGACGGAAAGAGTCTAGATATCCCTGAGCAGACTGTCGGTAGAAATGTTGCCATTAGTGAAGACTCAAAATGAGGAGGATGGCAGGTTAGAGAAAACCTGCGTCATCGTAGAGAATACCTAAGTGGCCGGACGTGCAAAGTGGGTAGAAATGTGCACACTGAGGGCTTGCCTGGTGAGAACGCACAAGGAAACGAGGAACATGTAATCGGAAATTTGAGGAAAGGCCTTCTTTGCTACATAGTAGCAGAAAGGTTAACTGAATTGTCTGCTGCAGTTACCTGGAAATCTAAATTGCACACAATGACGGGGGAGGAGGGGATGGCTGTATTCACACCAAGATCTGGGGGATGGACACCCTTGAAGCTCTGACTTGGGTGAGGCAAAGACAGTATATGCAACCTAAACATTTGTATCCCCATAATATGCTGAAATTAAAAATATTTTTAAATGTAAGCAATGAACCTGGGTATTTAGCTGAGGAGATTCCAAGCAAATTGTTGATGGTGTAGATTTTTGTGTTTGTTTGTTTGTTAAGTATAGTTAAATGTGAAAGAAAAAAGAAGAGATTGAAGCAAGAACTATTAAGCAAAAAGGAACCAAGACTTGATGATTTGGGGAATTCTCAGGATATCAAGATTGCAAAAGATGCTTAAATTAGGAGACATGCTGTCAGGAAAGCATTTTCTGGAGAGAGCGCCAAGGGCATGGCTGAACAACCTTTTTGCTAGTGTCTTCAAAAGGCCAAACAGTCTGTATTTAGTTACCGGGATTTAGTTATTAGGGATGTGAGTCAGGGATTCCCCTCAGTCATGTCAGCGGAGACAGAAATGGAGACAGGATTATCTAGGGATATATATGGAGAAGCCTCTCTTGTCTAACAGAATTAATCCCCATCATATACATGGAAGATCCACAAGGTTCTTGAAAATGTCATACCAGCATAAAAACTGCCTGCCAGTTTGTGCTAAAAAGGACAGAGAATGAAAAGAAACAAGGCCACTGGCCCCCCCCCCCAATTCCACAGGCAGCAAAAGCGAGCTCCTAAAACTACCCAGCTGCAGACATGGGCCACCTTTTATTTAAAAGGAAGGGTGGCTTTTGAGGGTGAAGCTGCAGGCCCCAAGGACAAAGCTCCGAGGCACAGAACCGTGTGCCACTTTTTATTTAAAAGGAAGGGTGGCTTTTGAGGGTGAAGCTGCAGGCCCCAAGGACAAAGCTCCGAGGCACAGAACATCCTCCCTACGTCATTTGAAATTCAAATGGATTTCCTAGATTGCAAAATCGCTCTGTAGCAGGGACTTCTGTTTTCCTTCCATTTTTCCCTTTTTGAATGGGATATCTATAACTGTTATTCTATGCTTGTTCCACAATTTTATTTTGGGCACAGAGAACTTGTTTCTTGACTTTCACAGATCAAGAATAGTTTTGTCACAAGATGGGTATAGGCAGATCCTCTTCCCAAATTTCATATTATTTAGATGATGAGATTTAGGACTTTCGAGCTGATGAGATTTAGATGAGATTTTGAACTTTGAGTTAATGCTGCAATGGCATAAGACTTTTGGGGATCTCCAAACAGGGCAAATGCATTTTCCATGTGGAATAGAAGTGAAATTTCAGAAGCCAGGGGGCAGATTCTGTTAGGCAGAAAATAATGCCCGTCCCAAGATGCCCACATCTTAATCCTTGAACATGTTATGTTACATAGAAAAATTGTATGATAATAAATTTGTGTTGTCTTAAGCCATTCAGTTTTTATAATTTATTACAATAGCAACAGGAAACTATAATATTAAAAATGTGAATTATTTAATTAAAAAATTAACAACTGAAATCAAGAACTCAATAAATGAGCACAACAGCCAATTCTTCTCAGTCAAAGAAAGGGTTACTGAGCTAGAGCGTAGCTCAGTAGAAAATATCTGGGCTAAAGCACAGAAAGCAAGAAAAATGAAAAGTACAGAAGAGCTTTGCTGCCAGATATTAAAAGGTAAGAAAAAGGACATTATTAATTATTTTATAATAAAAATGATAAATTAGGTGGTATGGATATTTTTTAGAAAAATATGAATTACCAATTAACTCAAGGAAAAACCATTATGGAATTTGAAGCAGTAATTTTAAATCTCTATAAAGATTCCTCAAGGCCCAATCAATTTTAAAGAAGTATTTCAACCATTTTAGAAGGAGAAAAATTCATTTTTTTCTCAGCCTCTTACAGATTATAGGAAAAAAAGCACGTGGTATTTCTTTTTATGTGATTATTATAACATTGTTAACCAAGTTGCAAAACAGATAGTGCCAGAAATAAAATTACAGGTTAATCTCTATGATTACTCAAACGCAAATATCTTAAATTATTAGTAAACTCAATCCTACAACACATAAAACATATAAATTATTATAACAACATGGGGTTATTTCAAGAGCATAATTTTGGTACAACATTAAAATGAAAATAACTCACTACATTAACCAATTAAAGTTAAAAAAAACCACAGGATCATCAAACAGATAATAGTGAAATAATTTTATAAAATCAGTATCTCTTCATGATAACAAAGAAACTCTTGGCAAACTGAGAATAAGAGAATAAGAGCTGTCTTAGCGAGAAAAATAGCAGCTATTGGAAAATAAATGCCCGCATTAACCATCATACAAAATTCTGAAACATGGGAAGCACTATCTTTGAAGCTGGAAAGAAGAAAAGTGCGCTTCCTGTCATCGCTGGTCTTCCGCTGGGCTGGAGTCCTCCAGGGCAGGAGGTCAGGAGAGAGGGAGAATATGTAAAAACATATGAAAGAAAGAGATTCCCAATTAATTGTTCACAGAGAAGAGGATTCCTTGACCAGACATCACCAGAAACTATACACAAAGTATATTAATGAAACATTTGCAAGTTGGCAGAGTATATGATCAACATGCAAAAATAACTACATAACAACACTTAGGAAAAAAAATCAATTGAAATTATGCCAGTTTATACCAAAAGGTACAGAGCTTCTCTCTGTTCACCCTCAGGCGCAAGAAGCTTGCCGAGGGAACTACCGAGTTGCCAACGCGGACCGTGGGCAGCGGCTCCGGCTGCTCCCACCAGGCGAGCCCCCAGGTCCCCAGCCATGCTGTGAGCCACCTGCCAACTGATGCTACACGGCGTAGAGACAAGCTGCCTGCCGAACGCTTTCGAAATCGTAATTTCCTGCGCGAAATAGATTATGGCTGTTGTTTTAAAATACTGAGGCTCGATGTGTTTGTTACTCGGTAATAAATAACTGGAATATGTTACAATAGACACACTTAGGAGCTGAATGAATTATCGCCCCCAGAAATACAATAACGTAAATACGGAAGGTTGAAATATGACAGTGATGACATTATATATCCACGGGGGAAAAAGAATTGCTGGGGCAACTGGCCATCCATATGGTGAGGAATGTGATATAAGAGCAAAATTCACTTCACAGCGTCTAAGACAAATAGAGTCCAATAGCATTATGATTATGAGAAGGAGTCCCTAAATAAGCAGTGGCATAAATCATATTATAAAATGGGAAGCTGATGATGTCAAATACACTAAAATTTAGATCTTTTCTGTATCCAGAGACCACAATGAGAAAGTGAAAATACGATCTACAAACTGCAGGTGGTATTTGGAACGGCTGTGACCGACAAACTTGGTTGTGTAGTTGACACTAGCTGGTTAGTGATCAAACCATAGAAAGAATTCCTCTAACTCTCCAAGACAAAGACTCGATAGGAAAATGCTTAAAAGAAAACATTCTAAGAAATTAATTCAAAAACAAAATCAAAATAGGAACGGGCAATAAAATATGACAAGATATATATCTTAATTGGTTATCAGGAAGCTGAAAATTATTACCACAGCGAGGAGTCTTTTCATAGCATCCAGGGTGACGGGAACCGAAGACTGTGACGGTGCCATGGTGGCTCGGCTGCAGAGCGGTGGGGACATTATGCACGGGTGGGTGGAGAGTAAATCGATAGGGCGACTTGGAGAACTTTTGTCATTTGCTACCAAATTTGAAAACGTGCATGTCCTTATGACCCAGTAATTCCACCCCTCCTTTTATATATTAATTATATATGGTTGGAGAGATTAATGCAATCATAAAAGTAATAAAACTGCTATGCATACATCAACGAGGAAAGGTCGCAGGAAATGTAATGCCAGTTGACAAAGAGGCGTGACGACAGCAAACCCTTCCCCGGCGCGTCACCGCGAGTCAGACTTCGCTCTACGTGCGTGGCGCGCCAGCCCACTTGATCCCCGTGGAACCCTGTGAGGTTTACGCTATTATTGTTATTATTTTACAAAGGAGAAAACTCTGAGGGGCATGAGCTTATTGAGTGTCCTGCCCAAATTGCCACAGAGATTGCAAGTAGGAGTGGTGGGATTCCAGCCCGGACCCTGAGGTCCAGAGTATAGACTTTCATCTGCTACACTGTCCGGGCTCAGGCCTGTAGCGTGAGTTCTTATCCTTTTAGAGCTTTCAAAACAGGTAAAGTCAGACGATGCCGTTTAAATTATGTGTGGTAAACCCATTAAGAGAAGCAAGGAATTAACGTGCACAAAATTAAAGTTAGTAATTATCTCTGGAGGACGATGGGAGTTGTATACTTGAAACTATTAATACGTAACACTGATTATGTTACACTTTTAAACTGCATGGTCAGCCCAGGGTTGTCCCTTTTATTAATTTAAAACTATTCTTTAAATCGGGCATGCAGTTTTGCAATGGCCCGGATCTCTGTGTCTTCCCAAAATGTGTATGTTGAACCCTAATCATCAGTTGATGGTATCAGGGGGTGGGGACGTTGGGAGGCGATTACATCATAAAGGCAGAGCCCTGGTGAGTGGAATTTGCGTCCTCACGAGCCCCCCGAGAGCTGCCTTGTCCCTGGCACCCTGTGGGGACCCAGTGGCAACCAGGAATCAGCCCTCCCCAGACTCCGGGCCAGCCGGCACCTTGAGCTCAGCCTCCAGCACTGCGGGAGACACATGTCTGTCATGTGAGCGCCCCAGGTGATGGTATTTTGTTGCAGGAACCCAAACCGACTAGGACAACCACTCTCCCCTGTATTTATAGCAAACTCAAATGTTTTAAATAAAAAGCCTCAATGTGGCCTTCTTGCTGGAAATGTAACCGCTTCCCAGTGACTCCCCAGCAGTGAGGAACCCACGAATCGTGGTGTAGAACTCCTTCCCTCTCTTGCAGCATTTATTCCAATGTGACTTGACGTTTGGTTCCCCTTGAAGATGAGAACCTCTCTTCTCTCTTTCTTTGACCTGTCAGTCTGCTCAGCCTCTAGGGCAGGGCCATGCGCCAAGTTGGCCTTTGATTATTCATTGTTGCAAGAACAAATCCTTCCCATCTATGAACCCCTTAGTTCGGGGTTTTAGTTACATGACAGTATCGCTCTAGATACCAGTGTAAACATCAGGATTTAGACTAAGAGATGGTGACGATGAAGGCCCTGAACAGCTACTCAGAGAAAAACCTATTGAAGTCGCAGCTCAACTGCCAGGTTGGCCACATTTTTACAACCAGGAAAATCCTTTTCCAGCTCAGAGTCCGGGGAGAGCTTTACTTCTCCCGTTAAGAGAAGCTTAATTTAAATGCAACTTTGTGAGGGAGTGCACAGTGCACAGGACCGACAGGAAAGGCACAGTGGGAAAGGAAGTGGAGGGACGGCTCATTTCTGCATCTAAGTTTCCCTGTGTGTAAACGTGGGATGATGCTGTCTAACTCACGTGCTGGTCTGTGAGAATTTAGCAATATTCATGCAAAGTGTGCTGCACACGATAATTGACTCGTAGTCGGAGGCCGTTATTTTTGTTGTCACTGTAGGTCCAGCTACATATCGCTGACACTCCTTTGTTTTCTGACATACAGAAACAGAAGTTTCACATGGCTTGGTTTGATAGTACCTGCCCAGGTGTATGCAGGCCACCCGTGCAAGTAGCGTGTCCCCAGCAATGTCTGCAAAGTGACTGAGTGCTGCATGCACATTCAAATTCAAATACCCTGTGCTCTAAGATGCAGTGTCTGTTTTTACATTTTAATATTTCTAAAAGTATGATGTGTTTTGCAAACAAGGTTTACGTGACATGTCACGCTCCCTTTTTAACCAGAAAATTCATTATTGACTTGATGATGCGTCTTACAATCCACGATGTCTCACATTCAATTTCAGGTTCCACATCATGGTATGAAATGCTCTGCTAATATTTGCATTCTTACACTCCCGGCCAAATACCCCCTGAGGCCCTTAGGGAAGCAGCACGGAGGGCAGACCTGGCCGGTGCCTGCACACCTGCCCTTCCCCCCTCCAAGCACAGACACCCCCACCTGAGGGATGCAAGGAGTTATTTGCAAATGAACAAAACCTAAATCTCTCTGTCTCTGTCAATCCTTTGGAAGCTGATTGCAGGATAATTCCTTCTTTCTGTGACGTCCATGGATATTGCTTTGAAAAAAATAAGGTTTTAAGTCTTCATGACGCATGAAAGATACTCAGTTGCATACACCTGGAAAATATTTCATTCATTTGCATGCATACATCTAGGTTCACTTTCATTGTCAAAGGGAGATACAAACAGTTGTCTGGACGAGCTTGGCTGTCACTGGCTGTGCCAGGACACACCTGGGACCGGTCTATAGACATATCGATCTGACTCCTAATCTGTTTGCATGCAGAGGGACCATCTGGAATACCCTTTAATAGGCTGACTTAGATCTCAGTGTGCAGAAGACAGCCTCAGCTCAGGTCTATAGTCCCAGACTCTCATCCAGTGTAGCATTTTGTGCTATCTCAGTTCCAGTTCGTTCAAAAATCTTTGATTCTAGAAATCCTTAAAGAATTTCACATATTTAGTTCCAAAAATTATTTAAAACGCTTTTAGCAAATTGCAATTATTGAAATATTTATCTGTCCCAAAGTAAGCAAGAAACTGATATTAAATAATGAGACTTCAACAGGTGACAAAATTTAATTTTAAAATTCTATAATTGCATTTTGAAATATATCAACTTGTGGGAAGCACCATTTGATGAAACTCTTGTTTCCTCAACATTTTATTATGCAAATTTTCAGACATACAGAAAAGTCGAAATAATTTTGCCGAGAACATCTATACACCTACAGCATCTGCTGTACTAGTTAACAATTTATTGTTCTTACGTTTCACATATCTACCCATCCTTGTATTTATTCATCAACCCACCTTAATTTCTGGATACATTTATATTTAAGTTGTAGACATCAGTGCATTTTGTCCCTAAATATTTCAGCATGCATATTACAAATTCAGTTTTACATGTGTTTATCATTCTTTCCACTTAAAATTTGCAGACGACTAAGTGCACAATTTTTAGGGAAGTGTTTGATGAGCTTTGGTAAATACACCAGCTAAGCAAAAAAGACCTAGAACATTTCCTTTTCCCCATTTCCTCTTGTCAATCCACACCCCAAAAGGCAGCCTCTGCTTTGATTTATGTCACTGTAAGTTAGTTCGGTTTGTTCCAGAACCTCACACAAATGAAATCGTATGGTACAGACTTCTTCGGTGAAAGATTTCTTTCATTCGGCCTGCTGGCTATGGGATTCACCCTTGTGGTCGGGGATCACTGCTAAGTCCTCGTTTTTCATTGCTGAATACGCTACAGGTTGTTTGCGTTGTGAACATGCCACGGTTTGTTTGCCGATCACCCTGCTGAGGGACACAGGGCTGTTTCCAGTCAGGGGCTACTAGGAGCAAAGCTGCTGGGGACATTCTCCAGCAAGGCTTTTGTAGACATATGATTTCATTTCGTGGGCATATGTTTGTTTAGAAGAAACTGCCCAATTTTCCAAAGTGGCTGTAGCTTTCTAAAATGTCACCTGAAACATACGAGAGTTCCCACTGATTCACATCCTTGCCTACATGTCCTGGTGGAGTCGGCAGTTTCAGATTCTGCTATTTTGTTATTTGTGAGTGAAGGATAACTTATCGTGTCTGAATGTGCATTCCCTGGTGTCTAATAACACTGAACCCCTTTTTATGTACTTACTGATCTTTGTGTGTCTTCCTTAAAACATTTTGCTTATTTTTAATGAGATTGTTTGTGTTTTTATCACTGAGCTCTAGGTGTTTATATAAACACCTGATAAAAGTCCTTGTTAGGTACATATTTTGCAAATATTTTCTTGCAATCTGTGGCTTGCCCACTCGTTTTATTAATGATGTCTTTTAATGAGAAAAAAGTATAAATTTGATTAAGAGAAATTACTTATTTTTTATTGTTTTATGGTTATTATTTCTGTTTATTAAGAAAAATTTTCATACCCCCAAGTCATAAAGATATTCTTTTGTGTTATCTTCCAGAACTTCTATAGTGTTTAATCTTTGGATATATCGTGAGGTAGGGAGTGAGGTTTGTTTTTTTCCCAAATTCACCTTGTGGTCCCAGCACCATTCATTGGTGAAGTGACTTTTCTTCCCACATTGCATTGCTCTGGTGCTAATCTTCAAAAATGAACCAGCTGTGTTTTGGGGATCTCTGTTCTATTTCAGTCATCAGTCTTTCTATTTTTACATCAGCGTCTTAATTATGGTGGATTTATGGTAAGTTTTAAAGTCAGGTAGTTTGCTAACTTTGTTCTTTTTTAAAGATGTATTTAACTATTCTAGGCGTTTCCGTTTCTTTGTGAAGTTTCAAGCCTACTTGTCAACTTCTACAAAAGTGCCCGTGGAATTGTTTTGGGATTTGCATGGAATCCAGAAAACCAACCTGGGCAGATGTGATACATCAGCAAGAGGCCTGAGTCTTCATGCCACGAACAGGGCACATCTCCCAGTTATTCCAGATTTGGGCTGTTCAGACTTTCTGAACATCCTGCTTTCTGCTTCATCCTGAGTCACTTATGTTGGTGTCATTTTGTTTCAGTAAATATGACCGTTTTGTCAAGTGCATTGGCATGAAGGTTCACGATATTTCCCTACTTCCCTTCACTGTCTGTGGGACCTGTGGTGACGTCCTTTCTTCTATTCATGTCGTGTGTCACTTGTACTCTCTCCCCCTTTTTTACTCATGAATCGTACCAGAAACTTACCAATTGTTTGATCTTCGAAAACACAAATGTTGGGTTCATTAATTTCTCTATTTTCTTTATTTTCTCTATATTATTGATTTCAGTTCTTATCTGTATTATTTTCTCATTCTTACTTATTTTGGGTTCACATTTTTCTGTTTCCAGCTTCTAAAGATAAAACTTTATATCATTGAATTTGTACCTCTATTATTTTGTTTTGTTTTTATTTTTATTTTTATTTCAATGGATTTAAGGGGTACAAGTGGCTTTTTTGTTACATGGATGAATTGTGTGGTGTGAAGTCAGGGCTTTTGGTGAACTTGGCACCTGGGTAGTGTCTGCTGTACCACAGGTGACTTTTCATCCCACCCTTCCCCCTCCTGAGTATCCAGTGTCTGTTTCTCCACTCCCTATGACTATGTGCGCCCAGCACTCAGCTTCCACTTATTAGTGAGAACATGCGGTATTTGTTTTTCTGTTCTTGAGATAATTCACTTAGGATAGTGCCGCAAAAGACATTATTTTATTCCTTCTTATGGCCAAAAAGTATTCCATGGCAGAGGCATGCTACATTTTCTGTAACCGCTCATAAGTTAGTTGATGGGCACTTAGGTTGATTCCACATCTTTGCAATTGTGAATTGTGCTGTGATAAACATACGAGTGTAGGTGCATTTTTGATATAATGACGTCTTTTCCTTTGAGTAGATACCCAGGAGTGGAATTGCTAGATCAAATGGGAGGTCTACTTGCAGCTCTTTGGGGAATCTCCACACTGCTTTCCACAGAGGTTGTACAATTTACAGTCCCCAAAACCGTGCTTAAGTGTTGCCTTGTCACTGTTTCCAACTTCTGGTTTTTTTGGTTTTTTTTTTGACTTTTTAATAATGGTCATTTTGCCAGGGCTACTGGGATATCTCATTGTGGTTTAAACTTGCATTTCCCTGATAATTAATGATGCTGAGCATTTTTCATGTGTTGTCGAACATTTGTGTATCTTCCTTTTGAAAAATGTCTGTTCACTTAGTGCAGTAAGTTTTCCTGAAAGTATTGTTTCAAGTACCTTCTGCAGATTTTTAATTAACTTTCTGCAGATCTTTAATGCATTTTCATTAACATTCTGATCAAAATAATTTTCTTATTTCCTTGTTATTTCTTTGTCCATAATTATTTAGGAGAATATTAATTTCCATACATGTGGGTTTTTCCAGATATTATGTTGTTGATTTCTTCCTTAATTCCATTGTCGTCAGAGAACACACTGGGTTTCCTTATAGCCATTTTAACTCTGTGGACACTGTGTCATGGCCCTGATCCGGTCTGTGTTGGTGACTACAACATGCGTGTGTGGGTACTTGAGAGATATGGATTTTGAAGTCATGTGTATAATGAGTGCTCTGTAAGTATCAATTGGTGAAGTTGATTAATAGTGTTTTCCAGGTCTCCCATGACATTATTGATTTTTTTTGGTTGCTCTAGAGATCATTATTCATACCATTAATTTTTAGTAGTGTATTTAGGGTTGAAGTTGAGCCTCTTTCTGTATAGGAGCTTTATAAAGCTGGCGGTCTGTTTACCTCCACCTGGCGTTTTGTGCTGTTGTCATCGTACATAACATATCTACATATGTTATAAGTCACATAACAACACTCCAAGCTGTGTGTTCAACAGTCATACATATTTCACAGATATAAAGAGGAAAGTGGAATCTTTTATATCTACCTACATATTTTCTATTTAGTTTTTCCTGAAAATGTAGGTTTCCATTCCATAGCATTTCTCTGTGGCCTAAAATGAGTATAACTTTGAAAATATACGGGTTGGCATATTTATATATCTCAGTGAAAGGTTACATATGAGAATATTCACACTGAGCAGAAATTGATAGAGAAAATATTTTCTCAACTGAAAATATCAAGGTATGAAGGGAAGGACCGTTCACGTTTATTACCATGTTCAAGTGCATTGTCTATAAAATCTAATTTTTAAAGAATTATAGTCACTATTCTGAAAATTTTAAAATTAAATCCATATCAGAAATACGTCCTTCAGAAAAATGCTAGTGATGTTCGCCGGCCGTGGGTACAGCCATGTGCCAAAGAAACTAGAAAACGCCTGTTTTAAAATTAGGATAATCACTGCGAGAATGTTTTTTTTTTAAATCATGTCTTAATGAACAGGAATATATGTTATTTTTTAGAATAAATTTTATTTCTGAAAATTATTTTTGAATTGAATTATTTTATCGACTAACCAATATAGAAACACACGGATCTGTGTGGATATATGCATGTGTGTGCACATGTATGGGATAAAAAACATTGCAGTGCGTCTCCGTCATCTATTCTCGAAAGTGTCTCAGTTTCACTGATAAATTACACGGTCCCCTTACCCTCATGGTTTTCAGAACCGCAGGAACTATCGTAAAACACAAATATAAAATATTTTTAGCAATCGTTTCCATAGACAAGATCTGTCTATGGCACTAAGAAGCGGCAAGTTCTAGCTCTGTGCAATCTCAGCTCCGGGCTCTGGACCAGGCGGCGGGGGACCCGGGTGGCTCCCAGGAGGAAGGGTGCGCCGTCTCAGGCCTGCTGCGTCCCGGCCTGGGCGTGGGCCAGAGATGGCCGTGCAGGGCGGCCCAGGGCAGCGCTGGCCTTGCTGGCAAGCCTGCTGGGGATCCAATCTGCCTCCTGCCCAGGCTTGGAAAGGCCACTTGGGAACGTGTGCCCTCGTCACTGAGACCTGCCTCTGGTGAGTGGGAGCAAGGCGGCCTTGAGTTCTGGAGGCCCGATGGAAAATCCCGCAGTATGGGCAAAGAGCAGCTTGGCCAGGGAGCAGACAGCGCCCTGCGCCTGTGTCTGCTGGTGTTTTGTCACCGTGCTGCTGCTTCTCTGGTGGGGAGGGAGGGCTGCCGTGGCGAGCGGCGACCGAGGCCAAGGACGGGTCACCCTGCTCTGCGGGGCGTGCCTGTCACGGCCCTCCCATCGCCGAGTGCTTGTATCTTCTTTTCAATTAGAAATATTTGTTAATGTTTATGTATTTTTATTAAAAAAAAAAAAAACAATAGCCTTTATTTTTGTGGGCAGCGTTAGGCTCAGACGCGTGGAGCACAAAGCGCAGGGAGAGCCCACACGTCTCCCCGCAGTTCCCTGTTGGCAGCGCCCCGCGTGGGCGCCCTGCGTGGGCGCAAGATCAACCAATACCGGTGACGACTAAAGGTGCTCGCTGCGGCCACTCTCCGTGTGGTGCGGTTTGTGGTCTGGACGGATGTGTCAGGACACGCGTGCGCCGCCGTGGCATGGTCCAGAGGAGCTTCTCTGCCCTGCCACCCTCCCCCGTCCTGAGCCCGGCAGCCCCCGGTCTCTTCACTGTCACCACAGTTCTGCCTCTCCCAGGATGTCCTGTACTTGGAGTCTTATTTCACAGTGGCTTATTTCACTTAGCAGTGCGCACGCACGGTTCCCCCGCGCCTCTCTGTGACCGGACAGCGCGCTCCTTTCATTCCTGGAGTTCCCGTGTCTGTGCTGTGGGAATCCTCTGGCTCCGCGTCACTGTTTTGACAGCCGCACGGGTAAGCAGGCTTCTCACCCCACTGCAGCCCCGGCCGTGGGCATCGCTGCCCGCACTCCACAGATGGGAGAGGACACTGGGGTGCCACGTAGGTCACACAGCTGCCACCCCTGAATCCGGGACTCCAGCCCGGGGCCTGCCCGTGCCACGGTGCTGCAAGGCCCAGGAAGCTTGTTAGAAATTCGGACTCCCAGGCCCTCCCCAGCCCTGCCGCACCTGATCCTAACCCCAACAGGGTCCCAGGTGCGGCCTTGCCCGTGCCGTGGCAGAACCGGCCTCCCCTTGGGCCAACAGAACGGCAGGTTTCTGTACACATGTGGTTTCTGCAGACGACTCTGCTACAGGACTCGTTTTTTAATATATATACCTGGTTAGCACGGTGTTTTACAAGACGACAAGGTGAGCTCTTATCGCAGAGCAGGAGGGTCCATGTCCGTTTTGGGAGATGCAAAGAAAAGGGGGCCTGGACTTCAAACTCTGAGCCCCAGATGCCAGGCCTCCACCGTCCCCTGCTAGCAGCCTGTCACCCCAGGCTCAGCCCCATCCAGCTCAGCAACCGGGGAACGCAAGGGGGACCCGGCCCCAGCCGGAGTGGGCTTGGAGGCTCCAGGGCAGTGCGCAGGTGCAAGGGTGGCTCCCAGGGTGCGGGAGGGAGGAATTCCCAGCACGTCACCCCTGACCCCTGCTGGGGCCTCTGCCGCTGGAGGGTGGGCGCTGGGGCGGGGCAGGGGATAGGTCAGAGGTGGAAGGTCACAGCCCCAGCGGGGATGTCCACACAGCAGGCCACAGAGGTGGCCATGGGGAGGTATTCAAGCTGCATCTGGACAAAGGAGAAGGTGGCTCCCGTTCTGCACAGCCAGAGCGATAGTGATGCTTTGTTTCTGATCAGAATATCTGTGCACTTGAAGCGACCTTACCGACAACACGTGGTCTCTGTCGGGAGCGAGGACACCCACCCTGTGGCAGCGCCCGGCTCACCCGGAGCCAGCCGGATGGTCGTGAAGCTCAGATCACTCTCAATCACCCTAACTGCCGAGGGCTCGGTGTCATCGCCCCCGACTTTGGGAGGGACACCTGAAGTCCGGAGTGCACGGGTGACACGTCCCAGGCCACACAGCCGCAGACGGGAACGCGCCACAGGCATGGGTGGAGTTGCGCTTGAACCCAGGCTCCTCTGCCAGTGGGCGCTCTTCCACGCAGACCCCGTTTGTCACGTGGCCCGTGCTCGTCGGGGCCACGCAAGCGCTGCACTGGGTCAGCGTGCGAGTTTCCCCGTCCTGATTAGCGTCGCAGTGAGGGGACAGGCGTAACGTGCTCACCAGGGTTGATTCGCTCAGCGCTGCGTGAGAAACACCGCTCGGGCACTCACAGCCAAACGGTCTGCCAGGGGTTGGGGTCATCCTGCGGAACAAGAGACTTTGTGACAGAGCATATTGAGCAAGTTCAGTCGTGCATCCATGATGCCCTGGCCCTATAGACTCGGACATGAGCGCACCTCCTGGGGCAGGCGGTGTGCTCAGGTGGCTGTTCATGAGGGCCTCGGTTTCCCCATCTAAGCCCGTCCTCTCCCCCCGTCAGGGACATGCTGCCGTGAGGACCAAACACCAGCTTGGATGTGGAGCCCGTGGACATCCACAGAGTGCTAAGCCAACGCGAGCCGTGCATGTTTCGCTCAGACACTCTCCTGCCTGCAGTCCGCGGCCGAGCGACGCTCACAGGGCCTCTGCCTACGTGGGTGTCGCGGCACCACCTGCAACGTGCCGGTGCGCGGCCCGCGGGGGCCGGTCGGTGCGCAGGCGCGGCCGCGGTGGGGCAGGCCCACGCTGCAGGCCTGTCGGAACTCGCGCTCTGCGGAGCGGAGGCTTCAGAAAGACCATCGTTCGAGGGATGATTGATCTGCTTTTGTTATTTTGTTTTTTAAGTTATTTTATTATTTTTTTTTATTTTTTGTCCGTGCCCACCGGCGTTTCCAGGCTGCCAGCTTCTTGAACTCCAAGCCTAGGGTATTCGGTGCAAAAAGAAACCAAGAAAGTCACCGTGTGTCAGTCCTTGGGTCCTGTGGCCCTAGCCGGGCAGCCTTTCCCTACACCTTTCCCTGCACCCTTCCCTAAACACTACACCTTTCCCTACTCCTTTCCCTACTCCTTTCCCTGCACCTTTCCCTGCAACTTTCCCTGCACCTTTCCCTACTCCTTGCCCTACACCTTGCCCTACACCTTTCCCTACTCCTTTCCCTACTCCTTTCCCTACACCTTTCCCTACTCCTTTCCCTACTCCTTTCCCTACTCCTTTCCCTGCAACTTTCCCTGCACCTTTCCCTACTCCTTGCCCTACACCTTGCCCTACACCTTTCCCTACACCTTTCCCTACTCCTTTCCCTACTCCTTTCCCTACACCTTTCCCTACTCCTTTCCCTACTCCTTTCCCT
>VSMD01010360.1:4939-31365 GCA_008750895.1 Mirza zaza
TTAGCCGGGCATGGTGGCGCATGCCTGTAGTCCCAGCTACTTGGGAGGCTGAGGCAGCAGGATTGCTTGAGCCCAGGAGTTTGAGGTTGCTGTGAGCTAGTCTGACGCCACGGCACTCACTCTAGCCTGGGCAATAAAGTGAAACTCTGTCTCAAAAAAAAAAAAAAAATTTATTATAGAATCAATGATGGCCGGGTGGGGTGGCTCACGCCTATAATCCTAGCACTCTGGGAGGCCGAGGCGGGCAGATCGCTCGAGTCAGGAGTTCAAAACCAGCCTGAGTAAGAGCGAGACCCCGTCTCCACTATAAATAGAAAGAAATTAATTGGCCAAGTAATATATATGGAAAAAATTAGCCAGGCATAGTGGCGCATGCCTGTAGTCCCAGCTACTTGGGAGGCTGAGGCGGAAGGATTGCTTGAGCCCAGGAGTTTGAGGTTGCTGTGAGCTAGGCTGATGCCACGGCACTCTACCCCAGGCAAAGAGTGAGACTCTGTCTCAAAAAAAAAAAAAAAAAAAAATAGAATCAATGAAAAACGTGGTTACCAGGGAAGAATCCATATTACCATCTAAAATTGCTAGAAAGACATTCTACCAACTGTACATTTCTGTATCCATCTGAGAGGAACATAGGAATTGCTGAATAATATTTAGACAAGTGAGAACAGTTTAGGCATATTTATTGCAAATGCATACTAAAGTTCGAGTTCCTTCCTCAAGCTGGACAGGTCATTGCTTTCATCAAAAGAGGACATTGCTAAGATGGGCCTCTAGGACTACTACAAAGCATGTAGCTGCTGAAATTCTACGTGCTAAACCTCTTCTCCAACAAGAACATCAAAGTGCCTTTTCTACTTTTAGACTATTTTTTGAGCCTCACAGGCACTATTCCATAATACATTTTTATTTTTACGGTTTTTTTGGAGACAAGATCTCACCCTGTCACTTAGGTTAGAATGCAGTAGGGCGATCATAATTCACTGTAACATCAAACTCCTGGTCTCAAGCAATCCTCCTGCCTCAGCCTCCCCAAGTAGCTAGGACTACAGGCATGTGCCATCATGCCTGGCTAATTTTTAAATTTTTTGTAGAGACAGAGTCTAGCTATGTTGACCAGGCTGGTCTGAACTCCTGGCCTCAAGTGATCCTCCCCTCTCAACCTGTCAAAGTGCTAGGGTTACAGGTAGGTGTAAGGCACCATGCCAGGCCCATAACACATTTTTGTACAGATCTATGAACTCACTTGAGCCAGGTATCTTATTTCACCAGGGATGCAAAGTTTTCAGAGTTTCCTGAGGACTGCTGCCCTTCAAATCTGGAGTAGAAGCTTCAGCAGCCATCATGACCCAGTTCCTCAGAACCGCCTCCTTCAAAAACCTGATATGAGCTCAGGCACCTGCACCAAGAGCTGCCAAGAGAGAGAGAATCCAGCAGTCACTATGTTTATAGGAATAACTATATGCCCAGCACCATGCTAGGCCCTGGGCTAGTGACCAATGACACTGATACAATTGGGCAGTAATCATAATGACCAGAAGGTATAATGGCCTCACCAGGGCCTTTCTTTTATACTTTCCTCATCTATCCCCTAACAACAAATTCAAAAAAGAATAAGAAGTGGTCCGAATTCATACAGACATTCATGATCCCACAGTAACCACAGGGCTATGGGCTTACACAGGTGTTGTCACTGAAGGTTCCAGCAATCCTGTGGTGAGCATTCTCATCCCCATTTTACAGAGGGGTTAGCTGAGCTCAGAGGGAGTCGTTACCTGTCTTCTCCCGCGCCAGGTCACTGCATGGAAAGTAGCTCCAAAACACCCTGGAGCAGGACGCCACCCTCACTGGGACCAGGAGGGTCCCACATCTCTCCCTCAGGAGACAGCGGGGCACAGAGTCCCAAAGCGGGAACGAGGCGACTTGGACCTGGGATCCCTTCGTCTCCCCACACCCCAGGGCTGTTCAGCCCCCACCGCGGTGCACCCCCACCCTCAGCTGAGTCCCAAACACTTGAAGGCGGGACACTACTTTTCCCTCCAGGCCACGCTGGTCTTTATTAAAAAGTCGTCACAGTCGCTGTAATGACGTCATGTTTCTATGGCAACCACGAAGTGTAGGCGGCTTCTATGGCAACCGCCACGCAGGACCCTCTGTCCTTTTGTCTTTCTCTGAAAGCCAAAAACACTAATTAGAAGAACTAGGCTGGGACTCAAGCTACTGGCAGAACTCTACCCAGGTTGTTGGAACAAAGCATGTCCCTGTTGTCAGGAGTTTCGCTTGCTTTAAAAGTGACAAGAGGGAGTGAGATGTGCACCATCTGGGGGATGGTCATGCTGGAAACTCAGACTTGTGGGGGGAGGGGGGAAAGGGCATTTATTGATACCTTAAAATTTGTACCCCCATAATATGCTGAAATAAAAAAAAAAGTGACAAGAGGGAAAGTATTATTAATACACAAAGATGTAGGGAGATATCCTAGAGTTCTTGCAGATAAGCCAGCCCGCTGACAGTGAATCCTTACTTACTATAGAGTTACACCAGAAGGCCCCTCGTGTCTGATTGTCTCTCCTTCTGAGAAGTTAAGATTGCTCTCTGGGTTCAGGTGTTGTCAGCCTGATCCATTCATTATAAAATTTCCCATGTGCTTTGCGCCTCATGTTTTTTGCATCTTCTGAAGATCATTGCCACAACTATATTTCATTAAAATTTGTCAAAGAGTGATGTTCTCATTCTATATTTTCTTCTTTATTCATTAGCTGGAATTCTTCTATAAAACAAACTTTCAACAGCTGTTAGGTTGCACTGAGAATGGTATGCACAGCAAGGGTAGGATGAAAGCTTACCTTTTTTTGCAGTATTTCCACTTTCAAAATAATGAGCTCTTTTCCTAGGAGCCTGCATAGGTGAGCAGTGAGCTTGTTTTGTTTATTTTTCTTTTGGAATGTCATCAGGAGTTCATAAATATTTATTAATATTTATCTGATGTGTTATAATCCACTGCAGTCATTATTTTATTTGTTCAAGTTGTTTTTTGCTTGGCAGGTGAGAGCCCCTTCAGATTGGCTTCTGAGTCTTTTTGACATGCTTTCTGGTATGATAGTTTGGTCCAGACTCATCTTTTAGAAAACTGTACCCTAGACCTAGAATCATCTATTTCTCTAAGGAAGCTTGGTTCCTTAAAGTGAGAAATGATGTTTAGAGGAATCAATCTGGTACCAGGATTTCTCATGGTTGCTGGGTCGATCATTGATTCTTACCTTTGTAGTGCATGGAGCCAGTAAATAGGTATTCTATTTTAAGAGACTCTACATCATCAGCTTCCATCCTCACTACTCCTCTATCCCTGAATTTCTTATTTTATTTCAATTTAACAAATTTAAATTTAAATACTCATATGTGACTAATGACTACTGTATTATAAATCAGCAGCTCTACAAACTTTTCTGCTCCTTGCTTTTTTTCAGTTAGCAAGATATCGTAGAGATCACTCCATAGCATTGTAGACAGTGAGACTTTATTGCTTTTTATAGCTGCATAGTACACAGTACTGTCTGTTGTAGATGTACATTCAGCCATCTTCCTATTTTTTCAAACATGCTCCACAGAAGAGTACATCCTCCTACTGATGGATCTTTGTCTTATTTCTAGTTTTCTGCTGTTACAAATCGTTCTGCCAGGAGTGGCCTTGTGCTTAATGCTTTTCTGTCTCCTCACATTGTTTCTTTGGATAGATTCTTAGAAGAGAGACTTCTGATTCCAAGAGTAAATGCCTACACAATTTTATCAGATAGCATCAAATCCCCTATATAGAGGTTTTTCTATCAAGCCAGCTACTGCATGATGGTGGAGAACATGGTAAGGTCAGTGAATTTCATGAGCATAGGCCCACTGCCACACTTCATTTGCTGTGAAGTGAGCTCCTTGATCAGAAGCAATGCTGTATGTAATACCATGACAGTGGACAAGGCATTCTGTAAGTTCACAGATGGTAGTTTGGGCAGAAGCACTGTATGCCAGGAAGGCAAATCCATATCCAGAGTATTCCAAAATGCTACCCTTTCCATGTAAGAAGTGATACAATGTAATTAATCTGCCACCAGGTAGCTGACTGTTCAGCCTATGGAATGGTGCCATATTAGGGACTCAGGATTGGTCTCTGATGCTATCAGACTCCGCCTTCATCAGTAGCTGTAGCCAAGTTGGCTTTTGTTAGTGGATGTCCATGTTGCTGAGGCGAGTGTAACCTCCATCCTTGCAATCAAGGACACTTTGTTCATGAGCCCATTGGGCAATGAAAGGAGTGCTTAGGGAGAGAGGCTGACTGGTATCCACAAAAACAGGTCATGCTATCCACTCGATTATTAAAGGCTTCCTCTCCTGAGGTACACTTTCATGAGCATTCACACTGGACGAAAAACAGTTTCATGTTTTCTCCCCCTGTTATGTTATGAGTCTCTGGATCCTATTTAAATTGTATGTTTTAGCAAGTTCTCTGTGATACCATTCCAGTGGAGGAAGGGTGTTATCATCTCATAACAGCCAGATACGGATGAAACTTCAGGTTCCCCAAATTGCCTCTCTGATACCACCTCAGAGGGTGGAAAGGGGAGATTGGTTACAGTCAGGTGATTTTTGAATCCATGCTCCCCACTTAGCCTTGCTGGCATGCTGTTGGCGGAGCTGTGTTTCATTTTGTGGTGCTTGGCTGGAGTATAGCAGTTATGTTCTAAAAGCTTTCTTTCTTATTAGATGTTTTTTCCTGGTTCTTTGTCTAGATACAGACTTTCACAGTTATATTTGTTTTACTTATACAGCTGCTCTTTCTGGTCCCCAAAGCAGAAGTCTTTTCCTTCCATTTCTAATATAATTAAAATTTACATATTAGCATTCCCCTCTTTCTTGAATGAAAAGGTGCTAATCACATTTTTGTGTACATTGACTTTTTCACTTAACATTATATCGTGGAGATCCCTCCATAGCCCCATGAAGAGATTTTTCATCATTTTTCTTTTCTTTTCTTTTTTTTTTTGAGGCAGAGTCTCGTTCTGTCACCCCGGCTAGAGTGCAGTAGCGTTATCATAGCTCAACTTGAACTCCTGGGCTCAAGTGATCTTCCTGCCTCAGCCTCCTGAGTAGCTGGGACTACAGGCATACCCAACACACCCGGCTAATTTTTTCTAGTTTTAGTAGAGACGGGGTCTCACTCTTGCTCAGGCTGGTATTGAACTCCTGCTCTCAAGGGACTTTCCCACCTTGGCCTCCCAGAGTGCTGTGATTACAGGTGTGAGCCACCATGATTTTCATCATTATTCTTACACTGTACTTAGTTCACACCATTGTGTGGTTGTAGAACAGTTTATTCATCTATCACACAAGCGATGTATATTTAGGTTGTTTCCATTCTCCTGCTATATAACCACTGCAACAAATATCTATATCTACATCTGCAAACTTTTTGTGTCATTGCCAGTATATCTTTAGGAAATAGGATTTCTGAGTCAACGTGTAAGAGCATAAATAATTGTGCTAGATATTATCAAATTTCCCCTCATAGTGGTTGTATTAGTTTCCTATGTCTACTATAACAAATAACCAAAGTATTGGTGTCTATAAACAACAAATATTTATTCTCTCACAGTTCTGAAGGCCAAAAGTGGAAAATGAGTTTAACTGGTCCAAAATGAGTTTTACTGGTCCAAAACTAAGGTACTAGTAGGACTATGCTTTTTCCAGAGGCTCTAGAGAAGAATCCATTTCTTGCCTTTTCCAGCTTCTGGTGGCTGCATTGCTCCAATCTCTGCATCCTTAGCCACACTGCATCCTTCCCCTCTGTCTGTGTCAAATCCCCCTCTGCCATTTTCTTAGGACGATGGGGGTTGCATTTAGGGCCCATCTGGGTAATCCAGTACAATCTCCTCATTTCAAGGTCCTTAACTTAGCCATATCTGCAAAGACCCTTTTTTAAATATAAGTAATATTTTCAGGTTCCAAGCATTAAGACATACCTTTGAGGCCAGTTTTATGCCTATTACAGTGATCATACCATTTTCCATCTCTATGAACAGTTTATGAAAACACGATTTTTTACTTTCTCGCCAACTGACTGTGTTGACAAACTTTTGAATATTTGACAATCTACTAGTTGAGAAATGGTATCTTATTATGGTTTTAATTGTATCTCTCTTACTTAAACCAAGTTTTAGCCTCTTTGCATTTTTTTCTGTTAACTGTTCATATTTCTTACATGTTTTTGATATAGTTGTTTCTAATGCCTCTATATTAAAAAAGTTTTTTTTTTTTTTGAGACAGAGTCTCGCTTTGTTGCCCAGGCTAGAGTGAGTGCTGTGGCGTCAGCCTAGCTCACAGCAACCTCAAACTCCTGGGCTCAAGCGATCCTCCTGCCTCAGCCTCCCAAGTAGCTGGGACTACAGGCATGTGCCACCATGCCTGGCTAATTTTTTCTATATATATTAGTTGGCCAATTAATTTCTTTCTATTTGTAGTAGAGACAGGGTCTTGTTCTTGCTCAGGCTGGTTTCGAACTCCTGACCTTGAGCAATCCACCCACCTCGGCCCCCCAGAGAGCTAGGATTACAGGCATGAGCCACCGCGCCGGGCCTACACTCTTATATCATGTTTACTTAGTTATATGTCTTAGTATCTGATAGGACCAGCTGCCATTCCTCCCATCACTCTTCTTTTTCAGTGTTTATCTGATTATTCTTGCTATTTATTCTGCCAGATAAATTTGATAATCAACTTGTCTAAATCCATTTAAAAAGTTAATGATATTTTAATTAAGATTACATTGAATTAATAAATTAACTCAGGGAAATCGGCATGTCAATAATATTGAGTTGAAGTAAACCAAAATATTTGACCCCAAAATATACTTCTTTGACATACTTCAAGATGACTATTCAGACAAGCTGGAAATAAAATACAAAAAGGCTGAAAAGCTGTCTTTTGTGGGAGAGGTTTGAAACTGTAGAGAAAATTTGTATGATGCAGAAGAGTTTTCTCTTAGTCCTTCCTTTGTCTGATTCAGGAAAGATTAACTGAGAATCTGACACTTTTAAAGGTCTGAAAGAAACATTTATCATCTATTCTGTCTGAGGGGCTGCTACCTATGAGATTTCATCTACATAACAAGACCACCTTTGCTAGCTAGGCCTCCTTTTCTCCCCCTCCCATAACCTGTCTTGCCAAGATCCAAGCCCCCATTGTTTCTGTAACCTCAAGATGGTATATGATCCTGAACCCTATTAGCGGGTTGGGGGTAATCACTCTGTAGTTCTCCCATATATGCATGTTAATAAATTTGTATGCCATTTCTCCTATTAATCTGCATTTTATCAGTTGATTTTTTAGTGAACCTTCAAAGAGTGAAAGGTAAGTTTTCCCTTGGCTTCTGCAGATGTTACTGAACCAAATTGGAATCTGCTCACCTGGCACAGTAATGCCAGACACTGATGCTGAGATTTGCAATGCAAGAAAAAGGCATTTACAGCATGGTGCCAAGCTAAGAGAACAGGCAGCTTAATGCTTAAGGCCCGAACTCCCCAGTGGCTTACAAGCAAGGGTTTGTAAGATTTAAAGGCCAGGGTACATTTCAGGAAAGGAGATATTGCAGCAAAATTGTATCTCAATACATGAAGTTTATACATCGGTTTGTCCAATGTAGGATATCTTGAAGTGAGGGATTACAGGTCATTGGTAGATTCAGAGATTCTTTGATTAGCAGTTAATTAAGGAAGCAAGGCCTTGTCTAAAACTTGGAGTCTGCAGAAAGGAATGTTAAAGTTTGGCCTGTGAGTGTGACTTTCTCTAGGCCCCTCAGGAAGATAGTTATTTATTTTTGTTAACATGCTCCCCAGAAAAGTAACAGGAAGAAAATTTGAACAAAGAATGGCAGTCAGAGTTCAGTCCTTAGTTCCCCCTTATCTGAGGTCTACGTGACAGTGGTTGGCATTTTCCATCTGGTGGGAGTTTTTTTTTTTTTTTTTTTTTTTTTGAGACAAAGTCTTGCTTTGTTGCCAAGGCTAAAGTGAGTGCTGTGGCGTCAACCTAGCTCACAGCAACCTCAAACTCCTGGGCTCAAGCGATCCTTCTGCCTCAGCCTCCTGAGTAGCTGGGACTACAGGCATGCGCCACCATGCCTGGCTAATTTTTTTTCTATATACGTTAGTTGGCCAATTAATTTCTTTCTATTTATAGTAGAGACGGGTCTCACTCTTGCTCAGGCTGAGTTTTGAACTCCTGACCTCGAGCAATCCGCCTGCCTCGGCCTCCCAGAGAGCTAGGATTACAAGCGTGAGCCACTGCGCCTGGCTCTGGTGGGAATTTTAATAAAGCAACAAAAGAAATTTAGTTTCTGTAGAAAATCAAAACACCTTGTGACTCTGGCTTGCTTGGGATACTATTGTTACTATCTTCTTGCTTATGAGGTTCTCATTTCCTTTTCAAGGCTAGCTAGGTGTCTGAATTTCCCTTGAAGGGCTTTGAGATTTTCCTTTATTTCCATGCTTAGAGGGCCTGATAGCCCTAGGAGGATCCCTGCTCTTTCTCACAGAGTCTTCTTACCCAAAAATATCATTTGTTTTTCTATTTGTTCAAGTCTAGTTTTGTGTTTTATATAGGTGATAAATATTGGTTCTTAAGTTTATATCCAATTGTTTTAGTCTGTTTGTGCTACTATAACAAACTCCTGAGACTGGGTAATCTATACATAATAGAAATTTATTTTTCACAGTTCTGGAAACTGGAAGTCCAAGATCAAGGCGCTAGCAGCTGGCAGTTTCAGTGTCTGGCTTTAAAGGGCCCAGTCTTTGTGCTTCAAAGATGGTGCTATGTTGCTGCATCCTCTGGAGGGGAGGAACACCATGTCCTCATATGACATAAGGCAGAAGGCCAAGAGAAGCTGATGCTGCATGAAGCCTCTTTTTTAAGGGCCTTAATCCCATTCACGAGGAAGGATCCTGAAAGGGCAGCCTTGCAGAAAATAACAGGAAAATATTCCGCAATTTCCCCAATAACAGCTAAAGATCAATCATGAGCTCTTCCCCTCCCCTCCCCTCCCCTTCCCTCCCCTTCCCTCCCCTCCCCTCCCCTCCCCTTCCCTCCTCCCCTCCTCTCTCCTTCCTTCTCCTCCCCTCCCTTCTCCTCTCCCCCTCCCCTCCCCTCTCAGCCCCTAGCTGCCTAGCTGACAGGCAGAACCCTGTGGGGATTCTGTTTTTGCAACATCTGAAAAGAGCCTAACAGACAGAAAGGAAATGTAAATCTTTCTCCTTACATTTGCCAGAAACTGCTTTTTTGTAGAATTTGATTTACAACCTTGGAGTTCCTGAACAACAGCAGGATATGAGCTTCAGGCTTCAGCCATATCTCCAGTCACATCTCCTGTGATAATCCCATCTCCAAAAAAAAAAAAGGCAGGGGAGCCAACTCTTGGACTTTGAAATTCCCACGACCCATTTCTGTTATCAGCTCACTTCCAGCAAGAAAGAAAGGAACAGACAGACACAGCAGTTTCTCAACTGTATCCCACTAATTTGCAACCTTGCCCTAAATAAAAAGCCTGAATATCTGGTTCTCTCTGCCAACACTATCTCCCTCTCTTTAACCATGTTGGCCCTTTTCTGCCTGGGAAAAGTAAAATAAACTTCTTCTTTCTATCCTAATCTTTGTCTAAAGAAATCTTTCTCAAAACCCGTGTGCACTAGCTCACACCCTAACCTTATACCCTTACAGATTCCTCATGACCTAATGACCCCTTAAAGGCTCCACCTCTTATTATTATTAGATTGACTATTCAGTTTCAACACCTGGATTTTGTAGGGTATACATTCAGTCCATAGTACCAATCATTTTCTTTTCTTCCATTATATCTTCTAATTTGTGAAGGCTATTGATTTTGGATATTGGTAGTATAACCTGCTATTTTACTAAATTCTCTTTTTGGTTGTAGCAATTTTTCTGGTTTTTTTTAATGTATTACCATATCATCAGTAAATATAGAGATATTTTCCACACCTTTTGCTTTAATTGTGAGATTGTTTACTTGCATTGGATAATAGCTTCCACACAATATCAAACATTAGAAAAGATAAGTGGGCATCTTTTCTTAAACTTGTTTGTAGCTGGAATGCCTCCACTATTTCTCCATTAAGTAGGATGCTGGCTTTTTGGCTGAGATGTGTGTACATATTACCATACTGAGAAATTATCTACCTATTTCTTTTATTGAAATTTTAAAAAATATAAGCAAATACCTTGTCAGTATCTATGAAAATGATCACATGATTTTCTCCTTGGTTCTATTAGTACAATACATTATACGAATGATTTTCCTTATAGTGAAACATTTTTGTGCTCTTAGAATAAGCTCCACAATGTCATAATCTATTTTTTTGTGTTGGATTGTGCTTATTAACATTTTATTTAAAGGCATTCCTTTACATTCTTATATGAAATTGGTCAGTAAATTTCATTTGTTATGTAATTTTGGTAGGTTTTTGGAATCAATTATGTACTTGCTTCATCATAAGAATTTGAAGATATCCTCTTTTCTATCCCCTTGGAGTAGTTTAAGAAGCAAGAAGATGGCTGGGCACGGTGGCTCACCCCTGTAATCCTAGCACTCTGGGAGACCACGGCGGGAGGATCACTTGAGGTCAGGAGTTTGAGACCAGCCTGAGCAAGAGCGAGACCCCGTCTCTACTAAAAAAAAAATAGAAAGAAATTAACCAGACAACTAAAAATATATATATATAAAATTAGCCGGCCATGGTGGCATATGCCTATCATCCCAGCTACTCTGAAGCTGTGGCAGGAGGATCGCTTGAGCCCAGGAGTTTGAGGTTGCTGTGAGCTAGGCTGACACCACGGCACTCTAGCCAGGGCAACAGAGTGAGGCTCTGTCTCAAAAATCTCAAAAAAAAAAAAAAAAAGCAATAAGATTATTTTACCTTTAAAAGTTTGCTAGAATTCTCCTCTGGAAAGATCTTTCCCTGGTGCTCTCTCCATGAGAGAGCTCTTTATCCAATTCTCTTTTGTGTAACTGCTTGCTTTGGACTTTACGTCTCTACTGGGGTCAATTTTGGTAAGAAGCATTTTTTTTTCTAGAAATTTATCCATTTCATCTGTTTTCAAATGTATTTGAATAAAGTTGTAGAAATTATTCACTTAAGTGTGTTAAAAATTCCTTTCTTGGCCGGGCGCGGTGGCTCACGCCTGTAATCCTAGCACTCTGGGAGGCCGAGGTGGGCGGATTGCTCGAGTTCAGGAGTTCCAAACCAGCCTGAGCAAGAGCGAGACGCCGTCTCTACTATAAATAGAAAGAAATTAATTGGCCAACTAATATATATAGAAAAAATTAGCCGGGCATGGTGGCGCATGCCTGTAATCCCAGCTACTTGGGAGACTGAGGCAGGAGGATTGCTTGAGCCCAGGAGTTTGAGGTTGCTGTGAGCTAGGCTGACGCCACGGCACTCACTCACTCTAGACTCTGTCTCAAAAAAAATTAAAAAATAAAAATAAATTTCTTTCTTTGGATGACTATTTCCCCCTTGTCACTTTAATTGTCCTTCCTCCCACTTTTCCTTCCCCCCATTGTCTTGATGAATTTACCCAATGATTTGTTCTTCTTTTTTATTCCCCCTGAAAGAAACCTGCCTTTACATTTATATATAAGCTTTATTATTGTTTTATTTTCTGACTGACTTATTTCTACTTTTACTATTAACAGTTTTTCTTTTTTTTTTTTCTATATATATTAGTTGGCCAATTAATTTCTTTCCGTTTATAGTAGAGATGGGGTCTCGCTCTTGCTCAGGCTGGTCTCGAACTCCTGAGCTCAAATGATCCGCCCACCTCGGCCTCCCAGAGAGTTAGGATTACAGGCTTGAGCCACTGCGCCCGGCCAACAGTTTTTCTTTCTGCATTCTTTTAGTTTATGTTGTGTTTTTTCTCTGCCTTTTAAAATTGCATATTTAGTTCATTTTTCATTTTTAATTGATACTTGTATTTAATGCTATAAAGTTTCCTGTAGCACCACTCTAGCTATAGATTCTATGTTCTATTTTCATCATCATGTTTTCTCATCAAATTCTACAATTTTAATTTGTGTTTTCATTTTGGCCAAAGATTTGTTTAACAATTTCAGGTGTAGTCAATTGCCATCAATGTCCAATATGCACCCAAAAAGTAGATATATTATCTCATAGCAGGCCTCAGAGTACTATATGTCTACTTATGAGATCTACCCCTTAGATTATATGGCTTAGGTCTTCTCTACACTTAGTAAATTTTTAATCCACTTGAATGTCCTTATTTTCATACAAGTATGTTAGAATAATCTATTAATAGGGTTTATTTCTATTTCTTCTTGTGCTTCCTGTAGCTTTTACTCTATTAATATTTGTGCTATATGACCAAGTACATAAATAGTATTAACTCACGAATTTTTCTTGTGAATTTTAGCCTTCAGCTATTGAGGGTTAGAGTTGAGACATAGGAACCCCAGGAGTGGGACAGGACTTTGCTAAAGAGCAACCTGTGGACATGTCAGTTCACTGAGCAAAAGCTGCTGGACACTGAGGGGGAAATTTCACCAATCAGGGATGTCTGCAAATGGACCCTGCCTTGAAGCCTGAGGGCTACAGCCTGGATGTCTGCAAACAGACGGGGCTTGTAATCCGAAGGCGGAGAGAATGATCAAAGGATGTCAGCCCAGCAGACAAGAGCAGTTTGCTATTCTAAGCCTGAGGCAATGTTCCTATCTCTCTTGAGTTCATGTCTCAGTAAATGAGGAACTAGATAAAGTAGAGAGAAATACATGGTCTCTTTGTTCCCATTTGGATTATATGCCTTACTAATGACTCACGATTTTATCTTTAACTTGTGTATACTTAGCTAGTTTATTGTTACTTTGGAAGATCTTGAAACTTAAACTTGTGATATGTACGTGTAAATCGGTGACTGATGACAAGTGTTTGTTAAAAGAATAAATACCTATGCAGGACTCCACTTGTGGCCTCCTTGCTCGTGGGAATGCTGGAGGACTCCTGATTTCCCCATCACTTTAATCTATACTTTGTCTCTTTTATTTCCAATCTCTTGCGATGTTCCTGCATGGGACCCCATTTGTTGGGAGATTCGCAAACTCCCAGCATTAAGCATTATCAAGTATGCTTTTCTTTGTCTCTTTTAATCCATTTTTGGGTCAGTACTACTTTTTTTTTTGAGACAGAGTCTCACTTTGTTGCCCAGGCTGGAGTGAGTGCCGTGGCATCAGCCTAGCTCACAGCAACCTCAAACTCCTGGGCTCAAGCAATCCTTCTGCCTCAGCCTCCCCAGTAGCTGGGACTACAGGCATGTGCCACCATGCCCGGCTAATTTTCATATATATATATATTAGTTGGCCAATTAATTTCTTTCTATTTATAGTAGAGACGGGTCTCCCTCTTGCCCAGGCTGGTTTTGAATTCCTGACCTTGAGCAATCCACCTGCCTCGGCCTCCCAGAGTGCTAGGATTATAGGCGTGAGCCACCGCACCCGGCCAAATACTACTTCTTAAATATCAAGATTATAACCTCTGCTTTATTTTTATTTGCAATTTCCTAGTATATACTTGCTTATTTTATAATGTTTAACATAATTGAATGCCTTTGTTTTAGGTATATCTCTTGAAAAAAACAGTTTTGTATTTCACTTCATTAGGCAATCTGAAAATATTTTTTGTAGTAGGCAAGTTACACTCATTTACATTTTTATAGGATAAATATATTTGGTAATTAAGGCTCAATTCTGTCATATTGTTAATATACAATATAAATTATATATACATTATTTTATTAGTTGTCTGCTTTATTCACTCTCTTTTTGTTGGTATTAATAACAGTTATTGTTTTTGTCTTATAGTTACCTGTATACCAATTTCTTAACTACCCTACCTAATATTGTTGATATGGAAAGACTTCTTATTAATGAATAGAAAGATGAGAAAATATTATCAATAGAAAATTCAAATAAAAAGCAGTGTGCATACTCACTAAACTTTTAAAAATAGGTCAACTTTTAATATCTAAAGAAATGCAGACTGAGAAGACTAACAGCTGAGAGGAGTTACAGCCACTGGGGCGCAGGGATGCAGGGCAGACTGGGGAGCTACCACCTCCCCTTAGCCCGCATCTCTCCTGCCAAAAGTGGTAGGCTCCACCCTTGGAGGCGGGGCGAGACAAGAAAACCCAGTCTCCCCCAGATCTAGGCAGAACCCGCTAGACCTGTGTAGTGCGTAAGCACACAGTATAAAAGACTGTGCTTCCCAGAACAGCTCAGGTCACCCAGTTGAACAAAAAGCTGGGACTGGATCTCCTCCCTGGTCAGGGGTAGGCGCCACAAGTATCTACCCCCATCAGGGGAACCTTCCTAGTGTGGTGGAAGACCTCCCCCCAGTGGCTGATCAAGAAACTACAGAAGAGAGGATGCCTGAGCTCCAGCAATTGATCCAGATGGGGAGATAAACCAGCTCTCAAGAAACGGAGACTGAACAAATCCAAAACACTAAAATTGGATTGTAAGAAAGCTCAATGATATGCAAGAAAAAATGGATAACCAACACAAGTAAACTACAAAGAAGATACAGGACTTGGAACAAAGATTCACTAAGGAAATTGAGATCTTGAAGAAGAATCAATCCGATATCCTGGAAATGACCCACACCTTTCACCTCTCACAAAAATCAACTCACGCTGGATAACAGACTTAAACCTAAGGTATGAAACTATTAGAATTCTAGAGGAAAATGTTGGAAACACTCTCCTACACATCAGCCTAGGCAAAGAATTTATGAAGAAGACCCCAAAGGCAATCACAGCAGCAACAAAAATAAATAAATGGGACATGATCAAACTAAAAAGCTTCTGCACAGCCAAAGAAACAGTCATGAGAGCAAACAGACAACCTACAGAATGGGAGAAAATTTTCGCATCCTATACATCTGATAAGGGGCTGATAACTAGAATATACTTAGAACACATGAAAAATAGCAAGAAAAAATCAAACAACCCTATCAAAAAGTGGGCAAAGGACATGAACAGAAACTTTTCTTTTTTTTTATATTTTCTTTTTTAATTACTTATCTTTATACTTATTTCTTTGTGTTTTCATTTCATAGGCATTGTTTATGTGCAGATGAACAGAAACTTTTCTAAAGAAGAGAGAAGAATGGCCAACAAACATATGAAAAAATGCTCAACATCTCTAATCATCAGGGAAATGCAAATCAAAACCACAATGAGATATCACTTAACTCTAGTGAGAATGGCCTTTATCAAAAAGTCCCAAAACAATAAATGTTGGCATGGATGTGGAGAGATAGGAACACTCCTACACTGCTGGTGGGACTGTAAACTAGTTCAACCTCTGTGGAAAGCAATATGGAGATACCTTAAAGCGATACAAGTGGATCTACCATTTGATCCAGCAATCCCATTACTGGGCATCTACCCAACAGATCCAATGACACCCTACAAAAAAGACACCTGCACTTGAATGTTTATAGCAGCACAGTTCATAATTGCAAAGCTGTGGAAACAACCCAAGTGCCCATCAATCCAAGAGGAGATTAATAAAATGTGGTATATGTATACCATGGAGTACTATTCAGCTCTAAGAAACAATGGTGATATAGCACATCTTGTATTTTCCTGGTTAGAGCTGGAACCCATACTAATAAGTGAAGTATCCCAAGAATGGAAAAACAAGCGCCACATATAATCACCAGCAAACTGGTATTAACTGAGCAGCACCTAAGTGGACACATAGGAACTACAGTAATTGGGTATTGGGCAGGTGGGAGGGGGTGGGGGGCAGGTATATACACACATAATGAGTTAGATGTGCACCGTCTGGGGGATGGTCACACTGGAAACTCAGACTTGTGGGGGGGAGGGGGAAAAAGGGCATTATTTGAAACCTTAAAATTTGTGCCCCCATAATTTGCTGAAAAAAAAAGGAAAAAAAAGAAATGCAGATTAATACACTGGGTTATAGGCTATCATGTCAAGCGTAAAAGGCAAGTTGGTGAAAAATATATATAATGTGACCTCAACTTTGTGAAAGAATATATGTATGTGAATATGTCTTGATTACTTCATATATATTTCTACTTCTTATTTTTATATTGTAATACCAGCCTCCCATTGAGCTCCAGAAAGTAGACAGTACAGAATGACAAAGCATAAAGGGTCTACTGTGCAACAGACTGAAATCAGGAGACCTGGGTCTCAAATACCAGATCTGTTCTTCTATACAGGACCATGAGTAGTTACTTCTTCTGTGCTGGCCTTGGCCCTAACACAAGAAAAGATTGTATATTCCATTGACCATGGAGGTGGACTGTGGATAGTGTGGATTGCAAACTTAGGCACATTTAGTAACTGGTTTCATTATCATTAGCCCATATTGACCCCTCCAGATGTATGAAACCCATATGTAATCTATATACCTATATGTGTGTGCAAAGATTATAGTGGGATAAAATGCATAAACATAAACATGATACATTTTTTAAGTTAATGAGTGGTAATATTGTTGATTAATAATTTATCTTTGGATTTGAATACGTTTTTCATTTTCCTTTTTTTTCTTTTCTTTTTTTTATTTCAGCATATTAGGAGGGTACAAATGTTTAGGTTACATATATTGCCCTTTCCCCCCAGTCAGAGCTTCAAGCATGTCTATCCCCCCCACAGTGTACATTGTACTCATTATGTATGTATATACCCATCCCCTCCTCCCCCCTCCCATCTGCCCAACGGCCAACAAATGTTATACCTATACGCACACTTAGGTGTTGATCAGTGAAACCAATTTACTGGTGAGTACATGTGGTGCTTATTTTTCCATTCTTGGGATACTTCACTAAGTAGAATGGGTTCCAGCTCTATCCAGGATAATACAAGAGGTGCTATATCACCAGTGTTTCTTATAGCTGAATAGTACTCCATGGTATACATATACCATATTTTATTAATCCACTCATGTATTGATGGGCACTTGGGTTGTTTCCACAGCTTTGCAATTGTGAATTGTGCTGCTATAAACATTTAAGGGTAGATGTCTTCTTTTTAATAGAATGTCTTTTGTTCTTTTGGGTAGATGCCCAGTAATGGGATTGCTGGATCAAATGGTAGATCCACTTGTATTTCTTTACGATATCTCCATATTACTTTCCACAGAGGTTGGACTAGTTTGCAGTCCCACCAGCAGTGTAGGAGTGTTCCTATCTCTCCACATCCATGCCAACATTTATTGCTTTGAGACTTTTTGATAAAGGCCATTCTCACTGGAGGTAAGTGATATCTCATTGTGGTTTTGATTTGCATTTCCCTGATGATTAGAGATTTTGAGCATTTTTTCATATGTTTGCTATCTATTATTCTGTATTCTTTTGGAAAGTTTCTGTTCATGTCATTTGCCCACTTTTTGATAGGGTTGTTTCATTTTTTCTTGCTGATTTTCCTGAGTTCTGAATAGATTCTAGTTATCAGCTCTTTATTGGATGTGTAGCGTGCAAAAATTTTCTCCCATTCTATAGGTTTCTATTTGCTCTCATCACAGTTTCTTTGACTATGCAGAAGCTTTTTAATTTGATCAGGTCCCATTTATTTATTTTTGTTGTTGCTGTCATTGCCTTTGGGGTCTTCTTCATAAATTCTTTGCCTAGGCCAATGTCTGTAAGAGTATTTCCAATATTTTCTGCTAGAATTCTAATAGTTTCACACCTTAGGTTTAAGTCTGTTACCCAGCGTGAGTTGATTTTTGTGAGAGGTGAAATGTGTGGATCCTGTTTCACTCTTCTACATGTGGCTATCCAGTTTTCCTAGTACCATTTATGGAATCAGGATTCTTTTCCCCAGTGTATGTTTTTGTCTGCTTTGTCAAAGATTAGATGGCTATATGAAGATGGTTTTATATCTGGGTTGTCTGTTCTGTTTCACTGATCAATGTCCCTGTTCTTGTGCCAATCACAAGCTGTTTTAATTATTATAGCCTTGTAGTATAGTTTGAAATCTGGTAAATTGATGCCTCCTATTTTGTTCTTATTGCCTTGGATTGCTTTTGCTATACAGGGTCTTCTCTGGTTCCATACAAAGTGTAAAATTATTTTTTCTATATCTGTGAAAAATGATGTTGGTATTTTAGTAGGGATTGCATTGAATCTATAGATCACATTGGGTAATATAGACATTTTAACAATGTAACAGTCAAACTGAGAACCAAATCAAAGACTCAATACCCTTCACAATAGCAACAAAGAAATTAAAGTACCTAGGAATATAGTTAACTAAGGAGGTAAAAGACCTCTACAGGGAGAACTATGAAACACTGAGGAAGGAAATAGCAGAGGACGTAAACAGGTGGAAAATAATTTTCTAAATTAGTGTGGCTCATTTTTTAAATCAGAATTAAAGCTCATAGAAATGGTGTTTATTATAAAATATTTGAGACATACAAAAAGTTATATAAAAACTGTTTATAAGGTTTATTTGGAACAGCAAAATACCCCCAAATAACTAATACAATATTGAAGGAGATAAACAGAGGATTGACACTACCAGATTTCAAATTAACTCAGAAGCTACAGTAATCAAGATGGCATTGTATTGGTGAAAGAATAGACAAATGAATCAATGAAACAGAATAAAGAGCCACAAAATTAACCCACATAAATATAGGCAACTGATCTTTGATAAAGGAAAAAAGGCAATCCAGTGGGAAATGATAGTCTTTTCAATAGATGGTGCTGGGATACTGGGCATACACCTACAAATAGTAAAAAAGTAATCTAGAAACAGACTTATACTTTTCACAAAGTTAACTCCAAATGGATCATAAATTAAAATATAAAATGCAAAACTATTAAATTCCTAGAAGATAACACAGTAGAAAATCTAGATGACCTTGGATTTGTTGATGACTATTTAAATATAATGCCAAATGCATGATCTGTGAGTGAAAAAAATGATACAATGGAATCCATTAATATTAAAAACGCCTGCTCTGCAAAAGACACTGTTAAGAGAATAAAAACAAAAAAACATAGACCGGGAGAAAATCTTCACAAAACACATATCTTATAAAACACTGATAATCCAAAATATACAAAGAATTCATAAACCTCAACAATAAGAAAACAAACAATCCAATTAAAAAATGGGCAAAAGAACTTAGACACCTCATCAAAAAATATATGCACATAGCAAATAAATGCTCCGTGGTATATACCCAAACAAATTGAAAATCTTATGTCTACAGACACAAAAGAGTCACACAAATCTTTATAGCAGCTTTACTCATAATTGCCAAAACTTGGAAGTAACCAATATGCCCTTTAATAGGTAAATGTACAAATAAACTCTGGTGCATCCATACAATGGAATGTTATTTGGTGAAAAAAAGAAGTAAGCTATCTGCCATGAGAAGCCATGGAGGAACCTAAAAAGCATATTGTTAAGTGAAGAAGCCAATCTGAAAAGGCTATGTGATTCCAACTATATAACTTTCTGGAAAAGGCAAAAATATGAAAACTGTGAAAACATCAGCAGTTTCCAGTTTAGAGGAGGAAAAACTTCCTCTATTCTCTTAAGTTTTGTGACTAGGGTCTGTGAATTAAACTTACAAAAGGCAGAATAACAGGAGAAAAGGCATACAAATTTTACTGGTGCTTTTAATTATTGTGCATGAGGGCTTCAAGAAAAGAAGTGAAAACCCAGAGAAGTAGTTAGACTTGGGAGTTTATATATCATTTTAACAAAGGATGATAAATTCTGGAGAAGTAAACAAAGGAAATGGCGTTTCAGTTCCTTGGAGTGGAAAATTGAGGGAATGTGACTAGGATATGTACAGTAGATAAGGGCTGTTTAGTAAGATTTGTTATGCAGACTCAAGTCATCTTCAGTGATAAGTCACCTCTGGAGTCATTCTCCTTTTCCTGGTATGAGAGAGGAAGACACCTTTATAAATACAACAATCCACATGCCAATGTGGTATATCTTACAGTACCAAATGGGAGAGAGAGGAATGAATAGGTAGAGCACAGAGAATTTTCAGGGCAGTACATCTATCTATTATGTATGGTACAGCAATGATGGGTACATGTCATTATACAATTGTCATTATGTACAGAATGTACAACACAAAGAGTGAACACTATGGACCTCAGTTAATAATCATGTATCAACATGGATTCGTAAATTGTTAAAAATGTACTGAAGGAACTCAGGAAATTTCACTCCCAAATATGACTCCTTGAATTAAAGGCCCGTAGAGGTCAACAGACATTGGAAGGGGCTTTTCCCCTATCTTCATAAAACCAGACTTATCAAAAAGAACAATTGATTTCCCTTCCCCTCCCTGTTATCCCAATATATTGCAGGAAAGAAGATCGAGAATGCAACCAGATCTGGCCCAAACCATTTGAAGATAATACCTGTCTCTGCAGTTAATTTAATTTCCGAAGATAATTGTTTACAAGTCAATCTGTTTTTACCCATCCATCCATTCTCCCAAGTATCTATTCTTCCTCCCTAGTAACCATTTATTGCCACTGAACAGAATTAACTGTATTCCTCATCTCTCCCTTCCCCTCTAAAATGAGGGTATATAATCTTCTGATCCCATCAGGGAATTGGATAATCATTCTGTGATTCTCCCTGTGCGCATGGTAAATAAATCTCTAAATGGACCCTCTCTTGGCTAAGGGGACCCTAGATTAAGCTGAGTTGCTGGCCATGAGAAGGGAGCTCAGACATGCCTCATCATGCCGCTCTTCCCTTCTTGGAGATATCCTTTGTAACTCTGGTACCTGATGTGCCAAGTAATAGATGGGAGTTTCCCTTATCATAACCAACTCTATGAACAAATTTCAAAGACTCCTAACTTTTGTTATTTATAATTCTCTCCCTTAACTACTTGACCTTTTGAGTTGGTTCCCAGAAATGGTATATTTTCTGCAAGACAAAACTGAGATTCTGAAGGCCCGTGGGCAGACTTCCAGACTCACCATCCCCTATAACCTGCCCCCCCAATGCACGTAGCCCCTTGTTAGTTGCACCATGACCTGCCCCAGGGCATGTGGCCCCTTATTTAAAAGCCATGATCTCCATTAGTCCAGGAGACAGATTTGAGGCAGCTTCTGGTCTCCCAACAAGACATCTGTTATATTAAAAAATTCCAGGCCAGGCGCAGTGGCGCACGCCTGTATCCTAGCACTCTGGGAGGCCAAGGCGGGTGGATTGCTCAAGGTCAGGAGTTGGAAACCAGCCTAAGCAAGAGCGAGACCCCGTCTCTACCATAAATAGAAAGAAATTAATTGGCCAACTTATAGAGAAAAAAAATTAGCCAAGCATGGTGGTGCATGCCTGTAGTCCCAGGTATTTGGGAGGCTGAGGCAGCAGGATTGCTTGAGCCCAGGAGTTTGAGGTAGCTGTGAGCTAGGCTGACACCACGGCACTCACTCTAGCCTGGGCAACAAAGCGAGACTCTGTCTCAAAAAAAAAAAAAAATTCCATTCCTCCTTGGCAATCTTCGTTGTCTCAATAATCGGATCTTTGTGCAACGAGTAATTTGACCTAGACCAAAACTCGCTTGTATTTTCGACAATATAAGCTGTAGGAAACACTAACAGCAGATACATTTTCAGGCACTTTTTAAAATCTAATGTGTCCAAAATCTTATTACTCCTTGGTGTCAGCTAGCTGAAAACAATGGATCAATGCATTCTGAATTTGAAACATTTTCCCATTTATCTGGGCCTAATTTTCTATCTTTTATTCATACTGTTACTCTAGGCCTGTCCTTCACATCCGGAACTTAATCTGGCCTATGAAAGAAGATAGTGAATGCAGGGAGTTAGTTTTAATGTATCCAGACTAGTACCCAAACCCCTTAGTCAGTTCAGGGGTGCATCCTATTTTGAACTTGATCTGATTTTGTATTGCAAGTCCTGAGCATGTGTATATTTTCCTTTCCTTTTATTATTTTTAATTGCACAAAAAAGGTACTTCATGGGCGTTTTAATTCACACATATCCATTGCTCCTGTGTCCTGGGCAGAATGAGACTGTGACTCAATTTTTCCCCTGCACCCTGCTGTCAGGATTCTCCCCCTCTGGCAGCTGTGGTGCTGAGCCCTGGGCGATTTCATGCAGCCCCTTCCTCTTTCCCTCCCCTGTGGCAGTCACTGCTTGGCTAAGCAGCTGGGTAAACAGAGGAGCCTGCTGTCAATTCAAGGGGCTTCATTTGGAACAGTGCAGAGACAACCATGTTGTGTAACTACTTTCATCTCACGACTTCACTAAAGTCCCAGATGTAGAGACATCATCTGACTGCTGAATAAAAGATTCAGTGGAGAGACATGCTTGCCCTTCCCCTGGGCATAGTAATTTCCCTGAAGCTGCCTGATTGTGACCATCATATAGAGAGAGTCACACATTAGTTCTGGGACCACCCTAGTACCAAATTCCCATGGCTTAGGATGTTTCCCATTCTGATGCTCAGCCACTTTCCTATGTGAAGGGCTGAAAATATTTCATTATTTGTATTATTTTTTTACTTCCAAAACCAAGACATTTTAATTGTAGATAAAAATGAAAAAATGCAGGATAGGAGTCAGCACAGTATCCATAATCCCAGCTACTTGGGTGGCTGAGGTGAGAGAATCCCTTGAGGCTAGAAGTTGGAGGCTGTAATGCACTATGATCATGCCTGAGAATAGTCACTACACTTGAACCTGGGCAACATAGCAAGACCCCATCTGTAGTTTTTTAAAAAGAAAGAAAAATGCAGACTAGGAAAAAATTATTAGAAACCCTTAAAAGCCTACTATTCATGCACAAGTGCTGTTAATATTTGAGTATATATTTCTTTTCAGAAATTTTACTGTGCAAATATAACCATGTACATTTATAAATAGCTATGAGACAATATCCTAATTGCAGTTTTGTAAACTGCTTTTTTTTTGAAAAACATAAGAGTCAATCCATGCCAAACAATATAAGTCCACACAATCATAAAAATGTGAGTAGAAACACTAATGATCAATTCAGATATGAAAATAATGACATAAATGGTTAATATGTGACTTCCTCAGTGCCTGACACTGTAGTAAGTGCTAATCCTATACTTACTCATTTAAACCTCCCCAGTACCTATGAGAAGGAGGCAAGGCCAGCAAGTGGCAAGGCTTAGATTTGAACACAGGCTGTGTGATCCCTGAGCAAATTCATCTAACCAGCATGTGCTCCTGCCTCTCATATGAGAAGACCCACCTTACTGTTCATCAGGGCAAAGCACAATAAAACAAATTAAGGTTCCAGATTTTTTTCTCAGTTAACTAGGCAGAGATTTAAAATATTGAAAAAAATGATTGTGGTTTGGAATCTGGGGACATGTATTCTGTAATACTGAGGAAGGGGCTGCCAGGATCCTGTCCCCCTTCCTGTGCCTCAGGGATGTTACTTTTCTAAAGTAAGGGACTTTCCTGTGAGTGGGGCAGAGAATGCATATGTTTCTTGGTGATTTTATTATTTTATATATTTACAAGAGCAGTAGGTGTTTATTATAGGTAAAAATAGAAAACATGGGAAAGGAAGTAGAGTAACAATACCCTAAACATAGCACCCAAAGATAAACCCTGCTAATGTTATTTCATCTGCATTATATTCTTCCAGAAGTTTTCTTATGCAGGCATTTAAATATTTATGCATGATGGATACATTTACATATTTGTCTACAAAAAATAAGATCTCATTTTAGTTTTCTGACCTACTTGGATCACTATATTGGTTTAATTATGTCCCCCAACAAAATATGTCCAAGCCTTAACCCCCTGTACCTATGAATGAGACTTTATTTGGAAATAGGGTCTGTGCGCACATAATTAAGGATCTCAAGAGAAGATCATCCTTGATTCAGAGCGAGCCCTAAATCCAATGACTGGTGTCCTTATAAGAGAAAGGAGAGGAAGATTTGACACACACAGGAGAGAAGGCCATGCGAAGATGGAAGCAAAGATTGAAGTTACAATGCCACAAATCAAGGAAAGCAGGAGCCACCAGAAGCTGAAGAGGCAAGGAAGATTTCTCCTCTTAAGAGATTGGCAGAAGTATGGCCCTACTGGAACCTTGTTTTTTAGACTTCTGGACTCAAGAACTGGGAAATGATAAATTTCTTTTATTTGAAGCCACGAACTATGTAGTAATATGTTTGGCCACTATGGAAAACTAATATGTTCACTAACAACATAACTCAAAAGTTATTAATTCTGAATAAATATCAGTCTCTATCTTTTTTTTCGTGATGGCAGAGATACTAATGTCAATAAGTTATACAAAAAGAAATTTAAAATGGCTAGAATTTATTATGTACAAATTGTTTTTAATGAATTGATTCATTTAGTACCCACAACACATTTATCAGGTAGATACTATTGCTTATCCCCATTGTATAGATAAAAATATGAGGGACAGAGAGAATAAGAACTTTGCCCAAGACTACATAGTTACAGAATGTGACAACTTCGGTTTGTACCCAGTCCCAAAGCATGCTTCAGACCTTGGGAAAATGTTTATTGTTGAACGAAAAAGGAGTCTGCAAAAGCAAACACATTTTATGAGTTAATTTAAGGTAATAATCAGTATGTTATTTATACAAAATAACTCAACCTAGTGACAAATAGTTAAAATGTGACCTTGATAACAGCACTTTTCGGGCAATAATCTGGACAGAAGACATAACACGGTGGGATAAGAAGTGGGAACTGGGGGGAGGGGGGAAGGGCAATATACATAACCTAAACATTTGTACCCCCATAATATGCTGAAATTTTAAAAAAGGAAAAAAAAAAGAAGTGGGAAGTGAAGAATGCTAACAGCGAATGTAGAAATGTTTCTTTGGAACTTTGTCTTTGAAGGAGAGGAGAAAGACTGAGGGTGGGGGGAGAAAGAGAAAGAAAGAATCTTCATTCTGTGGATGAATGGATGATGTAGGGTCTAAGGAGGCATTTTTGAAAATCTTCTATTCCTTGAACAAGTTTAAAAGTTGATGTGAAAGAACCATCTCATCTCAGATTTAACCTTTGAAGTTATCCACATATTCATTTCCTATCTTACTCTCTTATTTCCACTTTAAAGCTCATGAGATGTTTCCAGTGGAATCCTATGTGGTTTGAGCTCAATGTATATTTAGATATTAGTGAATGAAGGAATGGACAATTGTGCATCAAAGAAATGCTAGCAATTCTTGGATTTCTGTCTCACAGGGAGGCATCTAATGGCTGAAATCCTGGTGTGACATGGCTGGATAATGCATGATGTGAAGAGCCCTGACCTGGTAAATGTGGGATGGGTCCACCATTTTCCTATAAGTATATTAAAATACCAAGCAGTTTAGGAGCAGTCATTAGGCAAACACCAAACCTTGCTTTCCTGGTGCAGTCTGTCACTGAGCTCACCAGACATGCCTGCCTTCCCAGCATGGGGAAATGGCTTTGGGTCTGCTCAGAGGCATGATCTTAAACAGCTCTCATGACCTTCTGAAATATTCAAGAATGTAGAGAACTTTCTGACTCTAAAACTTAGAATTCAGGGCATATCAGAATGATAATTTGCTTCCTTTGTTCTCATGAGGAGAAACAATGAAAAACAATTTTTCACAATGGCTGCCTTAGTTCTGAGGCTCAGCCAGCTCCTAATAATGTGTTTCAACATTTAAAGGGCCATTGAAGTCCCACTCCATGCCATATACTCTGGACAAGTTTTTCTCATTTACCCCTTGGGATAGCTCTGTGAGGATGGTATAGTGTTAGTCCCACTTCACAGATGACCAAGCTCAGGCTCACAAAGCCTAAGTAACTTATCCCAAGATAAGTGGCAGGATTGGAATGAGGTTCCAGCCCTCACCCTCCCTAGGGGACCCAGAGCAGCCTCCCCTTTAGAAGATGGGCTTCCAGGGCTTGAGAAATGGTCAGATCACACTCCCCTGCTATTGTGGCCCAATAGGGCTTCACTCAACGACCCTTCTTGGTGATGAAGATGACAGAGGAGATGAAATCCCACCCTTTGTGCCAAGAGGCTTGGGAGTAAGGTCCCAAGAGTTGGTTGATCCCTGAAGTGGTGAGTGGGCTCAGGCAGAAGCTCAGGTGCTTCCCTTGAGACAGATGAGCCAAAAGGAAGGAAAGTAATAGTCATTGAACTAGTTTAAACCAATGTACTTTATATTTCATCTCTTTTAATCATAACAGCTACTCAAGGGTACCCATCATTATGACCATGGTTCAGATCAGGGCGCTGCCTTTAGGGGAGTTTATATAAATCAGGGAGGCAACTTTGTTATCTTTTGATCAGCAGCTTACTCTAAAATCA
>VSMD01010370.1:0-150435 GCA_008750895.1 Mirza zaza
CAAACTGTAATAAAAACTAAATGAATAGGCTGGGCGCGGTGGCTCACGCCTGTAATCCTAGCTCTCTGGGAGGCCGAGGTGGGTGGATCATTTGAGCTCAGGAGTTCGAGACCAGCCTGAGCAAGAGCGAGACCCTATCTCTACTATAAATAGAAAGAAATTAATTGGCCAACTAATATATATAGAAAAAAAATTAGCCAGGCATGGTGGCACATGCCTGTAGTCCCAGCTACTTGGGAGGCTGAGGCAGCAGGATTGCTTGAGCCCAGGAGTTTGAGGTTGCTGTGAGCTAGGCTGACGCCACGGCACTCACTCTAGCCTGGGCAATAAAGTGAGACTCTGTCTCAAAAAAAAAAAAAAAACTAAATGAATAGTAGTCACAGCAATAATAATAAAAGTAATACATAATAATAATAAAAGTAATACAAATTTATCGATTACAACTATGTTGTAATATGTTTGCAAAAGCTTTGGATATGCAAAAGCTTTGTCTTCTTTAGTTCTCACAACACTATGGGCAGATACCATTATTCCTGGTTTCTGAGTGAAATAACTAGGGTTTAAAGGGATTAAGTATCCCACACGCAGGAACACACTAGAACGTGGCTAAGGCAGGAGTAAAACCAAAATTTTTAACTCCAGAGCCTGTGCTCACTTTTGTGACATATTGCCTGCCTCGGGCAGCTTCCCAGCGATGTTCAGACCTGGACCGGGTGTGTCAATGAGGCAGGTGTGAGGGGAGGGAGAGAGCAGAGTGTGGGGGCTTACTGAGCATATTGCTTTTACTTTGTGGTTTTAGTAAAACAAGCGTAGTTAATGTGGCTTCTTACATAGAACTTTGCATAATATTGACCTTTTTAAAGGCTTTGGGTTTATAGTGCCAGTTCGGTTTTATTTTGTGGATAAAGTAGTGGCTATGTAACAATTTAAGCACCAGCAAAACACTGGAGAAATTACAGTATGTCTTTGGATGGAACTAGGTCAGTGTGCCTTGAATAGCTGTGAGTTAAAAGCTAAACAGTTGCTTTTGTTTAAAAAGTAGGGATCTATTAACTGACATAAGGATGTGGAAGAGACCTAACAGTTATTGAGCCCCTGCCATTACTCTTTTAACAATGAGAGAATAATTGTAGGGTCTGGCTCAATAAATATAACAAAACTGTATGATTCAAAGCTCCCTTTTTCAATAAGAGTTAATTTGAGGTCTTGCTGATTTTCATAAATGGAAGAGTGTATAATGTCTGAATCAAACTCTTAATTTTACATTAAAATCTTCAACTCTAATATGAGACAATATATTATGCTTCCGTATACCCATATGGTAGATGTCACTACCTTGCTACTATCAAATTCTTAATAAACAATGGCCTAATTACAGATGTAACTGATTTTGTACTATGGATGTTTTTCAAAAAAATTGTATGTTAAGAGTATTTTAATAAAGTGAACTATAATTCAAGTTAGATAGGAGAAGGAGAAGGAGAAGTAACTCTTTAAAGGAATCCCAGAGAATTTTCTATAAATAAAAAAAAAAACTTTAGTAATATATGTATCTGCAAATGAACTTTTTCTTTCTTTTAAATATGAATTTTTGTGTATCGATTATATATTGAGTTTTTTAAATAAAATAAGACATCTACATCTCTTTTAAGGATGATTGTTTTAAAAAAATCAAAATATCCTGGTGTTTAGGAGAGTGTTTGATGACATCAATTATTCTTGCAGTAAAGGTTAGAGTTTATTCATTGAACGATGACTTGAAGCCAGCCAAAAGAGAAACTGCCTTAACTTTCATAGTAAGTATTTTATTTATTTAAATAATACTTTAACTCATTTCTTCAGAAGAGTCTTGTCCCATAATCCTTTCTCACACTACACTAAATCATTCAATGGTCTATAAATGGTTATTGAACATCTGCACTGAGTATAGTATTCTAGATCTATACCTCTGCAATAGACATATGCAAAAAGTTCATAAAAATTAAATTTTAACAACTCAAAGGACTTTGAATGAAACCATTTAGGTATATCCTTGGGGATTTCTTTTTTAAGGAACGCCCATAAGTCACTAAGAATTAATTGAATATATGCATAAGATTTTTATTTGTATAATTTATAATAAAGAATTATAATCCATGGTACTTACTCTTAAGAAACTTAGAGAGTTTAATAACTGATTTACTAACACATGTAAAAAGTCTTGCTAAACCATGAGATCAGTAGTTGTCAACCATTTATCAGACATGACATATGTAACAGATGATGGGCATTAAATTCCCATAGTCTTACCCATTTTGTTTCACACACCTAAAACATTTTTGTGGGGAAATAAAATAATACAATTAGTCATAACTGCTCACTTATTAACTGTAGATATACTAGTAATGATCCTTCACCATAGGCTATGGCACTTTTTCTGCTATGCAAATAAAAAAATAAAAACTCATCAGAAGGCAAGTGCAAGAAAAAAGATACTAGAGAACAAAACTAAACTAGAATATTAACCAAAGAAATTACACAGTAGGACAAATAGCACATGAACTCAGAGGGAAGACAAACTAGAGGTGAGAGTGAGGGTGATATAATCCTTTTCTAGAGTGGCACAGTAAAGGAAACCATGAGCTAGGTCTTAGTGAAAGGAATAGACAGAGATTCTTTTAAAAGAACGAAGACTATACCGTGTAAAAAGCAGCATGAGTTAAGCTTTGGGGGCAGGAAGAAATAAAAAATGAGAATAATAAATAAACTGGTTAACTGATGGAATGTCTGGAAGACAACTAAGGAGAAGTGATGTCAACTCAAATGCACCTTTTCTATTGGAAAATGCTAGGGGTGTGGGCAAACAGTCTTTGTCCAACATCTCCATTGTCCAACTTGAGTGATGCAGAATTCTGGCACCATACATGGAAGAATGCATGCCAGTTGTACTGCGTAAGAGCTGCCCAGGAAGAGAGGATTGAGAGATCTGAACCCAGAGCTGTAGGGAATCAATATGTAGGAAGTATCCTGAAAATAGTACTTAAGAAAGATGGTCTTAGAAGGATTGTGCACAATAGATGGTGGGATGAAGATACTTAGCCCAAGTGTAATTCTTGTTCAAATTAAGCTTTTGTAAGATTTACAATTTGAAATTAAAGAAAAAAATACTTTAAAATTCTGACTGTGAATTTCAGTCATGATAAATGGTGCTGAGTTTTTGAGTTAAGTTTGAACTGGATTTTCACATGTAGTTCAAAGAAAGTCAAAACCTCACTTCAATAATTTGCTAACCCAAACAGAAAATGAAGCTTATGGAGAAGCTTTATGAGAGCTATCAAATTTATTTAACAATTTTGAGGGTTTTATCACACCAAAATGTCTATACTGTATGTTAAATTTCTAGCTAAAAGTACATTTTATAGTATATTTACTTTAGAAAGCTTCAAATTAACATGTATAAAAATTAGACTCTGGTATTTATAAAGACTGCTAACTTCACATTTAGTTTATTAAAAATATAAGTTTTGGATCTTTTATTACATTTTGTTACACTTCTTTTTTTGGTTGTACAATAGAGAGTAGAGCCTCTTCTAGATAATGAGGAGAGATGGGAAAGTTTTGGAAAAAAGGGAGGGAAGTGGCTGAAATGAATGATACTTGCCTTCCAAAACATTTAATTGTTCTTCATCCTTCATATTTAATTTGAAGACATGGATATTTGTTGGTAAATATTTTTGTAGATCAAATATCATGTAATCAGTTAAATTATTTAAAAATGTGGTTTCTGTGCTTTGAGGGTGTTTGTTTTTATTCAAAGGATCCCGAAGGATCAGAAGTTGACATAGTAGAAGAAAATGATTATACTGGAATTATATCTTTTCCCGACTTCAAGATTCCATCTAATCCTAAGTATGTTAAAGTTTTGTCAATAAAATTTTCTCTAAAAAGGACATCTGGAACTTTTGGTTGTGAAGCAGGTAACCAAAGGGAGCCATCTAGAGTTAACAAAGAGTGTCACAAATGTGAATATGCAAAATCTTTTTAAGTCTGGTGAGAAGTTAGAGCTGCGTTCCTGACAAAAAAAAAATCCCAATACTTCTCACCCATTCTTTTTACATATATTAATAGAAATAAAAATTGAGAAGAGGAAGAAATATTCCCTAGGCTTTTTCTCATCAAAACTATCAACTCCTAGGAATTTAATTGACTGTCCATCTAAAAGGTTGGTATGGTCCCATTCCTTGCTCTAGGTATTATAAAATATGGTACTCTGTAGTTTTTGTATGCATAAACTACCAGAAGGCAGAGTCCAAGATGGAAGGTGTTCTCAGAGCCATTTCTTCCATTTGGCCACATGTGAAAGGATTTAAGAATAAGTTTAAACAGGGTTCAATGTAATAAGTATTTAGTGAACATGTTCTTATTATATGCAAATCACAATAGGAGTGAGAGATGCAAAATAGAAATGAAGAATCCATATTCCCTGCTTCAAGGAACTTAGAATAAGATGAATAAGTCAAGTGTACCTATAAATGTCTATACCTATTTATAGGTACCTGTAACTTTAAGGCAAAATCTTTTTATTGTCATTTTCTTCTGCTCTCTAGAAGGGAGTTTGCAGTAATTCACTGTACTGAAAATATTCTAAAAATTTGGATTGAAATTGGGGGATTTAATTAATTTGGATAATTTAAAATTGTGTACTTTCTTGAAAATATTACATGTTCCACAGTGCAGAATTGAGCCTATTATCATAGGTTCTGCAACTTCATCTAGTGCCACCTGCCCCATGGTGGATTATGATAGCTATGAGAGTCTATTATGACTAGTATTTTCCTACCAGAATACCTTTGCACATGCAGTCCCCTCTGTTTGGAATGAGCTTCACCTTGCTCTTCAGAAGGGTGACTTATTTTCATTTTTATGACACAGAGTAAATGGTGCCTTTACAAAAGGCTATTCCTGGATGCACAAGTTAATGTCATCTCTCACTTTCTTTTACTGTCTATCTCAGCATCTTTTTTATTTTCTTCATGACATTTTTCTCAATGTCATAATTATTTATTTACTTGCTTTTTTATTCCTCACTAGCTTATAAACTCTTTAAGAGCAGAGGCCTTGTCTGTATTGCACACTATTTTATCTCCAGCACTTCAACATACTAGGCACTTGATAAATATTCATTGAATTGATGATGATTATAATAATTACTATAATATTAACATTTGTTAACTACATAACCAATCTGCAAGATAGGTATTATTTTTCCCATTTCACAAACAAAGTTACGTAATGTGCTTAAGTCAAACCTGCTACTAAATGGAAAACTAAGATTTTGAGCTCCCAGGGACTATTTATTTATTTCAGCATATTATGGGGGTACACATGTTAAGGCTACGTATATTGCCCTTTCCCCCCTTCCCCCTTGAGTCAGAGCTTCAAGCATGACCATCCCTCAGACGGTGCGCATCGCACTCATTATGTATGTATATATCCATACCCTCCTCCCCCTTCCCATCTGCCCGACATCCGATAAATGTTATTCCTATATGTCCACTTAGGTGTTGATCAGTGAAACCAATTTGCTGGTGAGTACATGTGGTGCTTGTTTTTCCATTCTTGGGATACTTCACTTAGTAGAATGGGTTCCAGCTCTATCCAGGAAAATACAAGAGGTGCTATATCACCATTGTTAATTACAGCTGAATAGTATTCCATGGTATACATATACCACATTTTATTAATCCACTTATGTATTGGGCACTTGAGTTGTTTCCACATCTTTGCAATTGTGAATTGTGCTGCTATAAACATTCGAGTGCAGATGTCTTTTTTTATAGAGTGTCTTTTGTTCTTTTGGGTAGATGCCCAGTAGTTGGATTGCTGGATCAAATGGTAGATATACTTGTATCACTTTAAAGTATCTCCATATTGCTTTCTACAGAGGATGCACTAGTTTGCAGTCCCACCAGCAGTGTATGAGCGTTCCTATCTCTCCACATCCACGACAACATTTATTGTTTTGGGACTTTTTGATAAAGGCCATTCTCACTTAGGACTCCCAGGAACTATTAATATTAAACTCTATGAAGACAGGTGCTCTTCTATCCTGTTCATTTTTTATCTACTGTGCTTAATCCAGTGCTCAGTGTGTATTTTTGAATGAAGCTTGTTAATTAAACCCAGGTTATATTCCTCTTAAAACACATTTTGTCTCAAACTATAATTTCATTCATATGAGGAGTGAATTTTATCATCAGGATAGGCTTGACCTGTATTACATGTTTCTAGAGACATTATTATGGATTTTCTATTATATTGTGGATTTTAGTATTATGTTAACATAATTAAGCTCCAGGATTATGTAAATTTGCAAGTATCATAAATTCTTTGAATCAAAGCTAATGACTATATTAACATAAAATACCTGGAAAAGATGACACAGTATATAAAAAACTAATTACTTATCAATTTCTATTATCCTAAAAATGCTCAATTATTTCTGTTTATTGCTTAAAAATCTGTCATAAATAAAATATATTACTTAGGTTATGTACATCTTTGTGTATTCTTCCCTCTTTAAATCAAGAATTTGTTAGCCCTCCTCTGGGTCAATTAAAAATATCTGATGACATCAGTAATTTCCAATATTTTGCTTCCACAGATATGGTGTTTGGACAATTCGAGCTAAATATAAAGAGGACTTTTCAACAACTGCAACCACATATTTTGAAATTAAAGAATATGGTAATCTGACAATTAAAAGTTTACCTATAAAAAGTATTTTTGCAATAATTCTATTAATGTAATAATAGATGTATAATAGAATTAATGTATAATAGAATGTATAATAGATGTATAATAGTAATGTATAATAGATGTATAATAGAATTAATAATTCTATTAATGTAATAATAATAATGTAATAATTCTAATTAATTTTATTAATGTACTTAATGCAAAAATCATTCTCAGATAAAGATGAGGCAGCCTGCTGGTATGGTTACAAGTGCTGGTTGGGCCTAAGGAGAGCGATGGTTGTTTGAATGCCTCGGTTCTAGCTTCAGCGTGCCCTTGTTAACCTTGAGCAAGCAGACCAACCTCTCTCCACTTATGTTCCTTATCATAGAGCAGAAAGAGATCTAGTCTAGCTGAAGAGCTTAACTAGTTAAAGTCCTTTCTAATATACATAACCTTAACACTTGTACCCCCATAATACGCTAAGAAAAAAAAGTCCTTTGTAGAATTATAATTATTATTAGGAGAAACTTAAACAGAAATGAAGTAAGTGGAACCCAGGAAGACTAATAAATGATTTACTCAAGTCTTACAACCAGTGACAGAACAAAAGCAACAACTGGATTTCCTTACCTCTAGTCCAGTGCCATTTTCCTTCTGGCTTACAAATCCCTAATATATTAATTTGAAATTTTAAGATATTCTTATTTCAAAATAAATCATATTAATGGACTAATAATGAACATATAAATAGCTTAATCTTTCCAATTATTATAGTAATTTACTAGAATATCTGTGTGCTCTGCTATCAAATTTAACTTTCTTCTTCTTGAAACCATTTTTTATTCCCTCAGGAGACTCATAATGATATGGAAAAGAATAAATACTTGCATAAATTTTAACAACTAACAAGGAAAACAGTGACAGAACAAACTTGTTACAATGAAACTCAACCTTAAAGATTATAGGCCCTCTGTAACTATAATCCTAACTGATTTCCATTCCTCCAAGTGTTTTTGCTACTTTGTGTGTGTATGTATATATATATATATATATAATATATATATTATATATATAATTATATATTATTATATAATTATATTATATATATATATAAAATTCATCCACCTTTTACTATCTGTAGTCACCCTCATAAATTCATCACCATGTTCCCTCCTGAAAGTCTCCTAACTGATGTCTCTCCTTCCAAGCTATCTTGGTTTGTATTAGCCAAAATAATCTTGGAAATGCAAATCTCTTCATGTCATTTCACTATTGAAAAGTTGGGAGGGCTACTCAGGAGGCTGGGGCAGGAAGATTGCTTGAGACCAGGAGTTTGAGGCTGCAGTGAGCTATGATCACACTGCTGCACTCCAGCCTGGGCAGCAACAGAGTGAGACCATGTCTCTAAAAAAAAATAATAACAAAAGAAAAGCTGAGCAATACACAAAAATAAATAGAGTAGTCTTTTTCTTGTTTTCAAGGAGCCCATACTCTAGTGGAGAAAATGATCTATTACCTATAATAAATGCTATCATCAAAATATAAGCAAAGTGCTTCTGGTACATGGAAGCTGGATTGAGCTCTGATTGGTGGAGCTGGAAGGTTTCCCAAATATTGTTCTTGATGATGATGATAACGATGATGATAAGGTGAATTTTGTGTTGATACCACAGCCTGTCCAACTATACCAAAAAGTGTAGTTGTTAGCTAGATTTTTAAAGACTAATTTAAATGGTAATATTGTCTATTTGTTTTTCCTTCCAGTCTTGCCACATTTCTCTGTCTCAATAGAACCAGAAAGTAATTTCATTAGTTATAAGAACTTTAAGAATTTTGAAATTACTATAAAAGCAAGGTAAGAAAATTATTTTGTTTTTCAGATTAATGAGCTAAATGAAGTGCGAACTCTGGTTGTTGATAGTTGCCCAAAGTGAGATCCGTGATTTATTAGCAGAGTCTGCCATGGGACTGACTGATTGAAGAGACATCATGCTGATAATTTATTTGCTTATTCTGATTTTAGCTGTTTTGGTGACTTACCAGCAAAAAGTCCTAAAGATTTAAGCTTAGCATGTATGTTTATAAGTAGCATGACTTAGTATACTGAGACTGAGATATGAAGCTTTCACTTGTCATTTTTTTCATGGCTTAATCAGCCAGCTAATGCTGCATAACTACTTTGAAACCCAATGCCTTAAACTACAAGCATTTATGAGTCTGCTGGGCAGTTCTGCTGATCTGGGTCAGGCTATTGTCAGCTGGGCTGGCCCATGTACCTGTAGTCAGTTGGTGGGTCAGCTAGGGGCTGGCTGGTCTAGGAAATTTCTATGCATGCGTCTGGCAGTTGGCTGGGACTAAAAGTGTGACTGGATCATGTGTGTCTCTCATTGTCCTGCAGGCTAGCCTGCAGCAGTAGTGATGCTCAAAGAGAGAGAATGAAAGCATAAAAGTCCTCTTGAGGCCTGGATTGGTACAGGCATGCCATCACTTCCACCACATTCTTTTGTCCAAAGCAAGTTACAAGGTCAGGCTAGAGGAAATACACACTTCCCATGACCTGTACACTCAAGGAACTGCAAATATTGTGGATACATGGGGAGGTACAGAATTGAGGTTAGTTTTGCAAGTAACTTATCGCAAAATCTTAGGTCATTTTAAAATGACAATATAATGTAGTTATTAATAGCCAACTAATGTACGTATATGTGCCAGGCACTTTCCTAAGCACTCAGCATATATTAGCACTTTTAATTTTTACAACAACTCTATGAAGTAGATCATATGACTATCTCCATGTTCCAAGTGAAAAAAACTGAGGTATATAAATGTTAAATAATTTGTTCAAGATCACACAGCCTCTCTGTTCCCGAGTCTGTGCCTCAAATGCTGCCCTATACTGCCTCTCTTGTTAGCATTTATTCTGAAAATAGAGTACCTTTTATGCTGGTTTAGACTGAGTGAATAAAATGTTCACTTGAGAGAAAATTATAGAAACTGATTTCTTGTAATGGGGACAATTTATTGGTTCAAACCATTAATAAGAAAAGTTAACTCTTGCTATAGTATTATTTACTATGTAGAATGTTTATTTTTATTTTAATTCTAAACTAAAAGGAAATATGCAGTTTGAATTTTTAAAAAGGAACTTATATAACAGTGAGATTGGACATGTACCTTTTAAGACAAAAGAAAATAGGGAGTAACTTCCCACTAGTATCAAAATCATTAAGAAAGTAATGTGGCCTGTAGGAAAAGAGCCTGGATCTGAATCATTTGATCTCCCCAAGATCAATTTCTTTTCATCTAGCACATAGTAATAAAAATCCATACTCTAGCTTTATTATAGTGACTTTATGAGGATGAAATAAAATAGTGCATGAAATATACTTTAAAGCAGGCGTCCTCAAACTACGGCCCTCGGGCCACATACAGGCTGCCTAGCACATTTATCCGGTGTTTTTGCCACCACTGCCTGTCCTGCTTAGCAGCCGACGTGTCTCCCGGGCCCACAGTGCACATTCTTCAATGGTCTGAGGGACAGTGAACTGGCCCCCTGTTTAAAAAGTTTGAAGACCCCTGCTTTAAAGTATATCAAGTGCTTTATGTAATTTCAAATTGTTACATTTTATCTGAATCTTATTGTAACCATGTTAGCAAAATAATTTTATGCTATTGTTTGACAGATATTTTTATAATAAAGTAGTCACGGGGGCCGATGTTTATATTGCTTTTGGAATAAGAGAAGACTTACAAGATGATCAAAAAGAAATGATGGAAAAAGCAATGCGAAACACAATGGTAAGATATTCAGACACACTCATTCATACCTAAAGATGCATCATGATATGAGAGATGGAAAGTTACTTCAAAATCATCTAGTCTGATCCCTTATTGTATACAGGTATAGAAGTTGAAACTTAAAATCCTCCATTGGCTTCCCATCGACCTTAGGGTGAAGTCCATTTTCCTTGGCATCAGCCTTCCTTGCCAGCTGATCTCATGTCATTTCCCCCCCACCCCTGTAAATAATCACTCCAATTTCTCAAACTTATCTTGGTCTCTCTTGCCTCTGGCTCTTTGCAGTGTTGTTCCTTCTGCTTAGAAATGTTCTCTTCCTTTGTCCCCACCTGCCTCTTCTTTGCCTGGCTAATTCCTTCTTATTCAACATTATTTCACATTATTTCAACATTGACACCCTTTCTTTGGGAAGCCTCTCCTGACTCCTCTAAACTAGGTTAGTTACACCTATCATATATTCCCTCGGGTACTGAGCCTCTCTTATCAGAGCATTTTCCACATTTTATTGCAAGGGTTCTCAACCAGAGATTATTTTTACTCCCAAGGGGACATTTGGCAATGTCCAGGGATATTTGTGCTTGTGACAACTGAGGAAGATGGTGCTACTGGCATTTAGTGGGTATAGGCCAGGGAGGCTGCTAAAGTTTTACAATGCACAAAGCAGACCTCTACAACAAAGAATTGTCCAAAATGTCAATAATGCTGAGGTTGAGAAAGCCTTCTTTGTTGTAATGGTTTATTTACTTATCTATCACTTTTGACATTAAACTATTTGCAGGTCTGAATCATTCCCATTATATGCCCAGAGACAGCATGATTTCTTGCAAAGAGTAGGTTCAAGAAATTTGTGAGGTTATTTGTCCATGGTGAAGGGCTAGTGGTTACTGAAATGAGATTAGAGCCTTGGTTCCCTTTTCACTTATTCAGTGTTCTTTACATTATACCACAGATGATATTGGTTCATGTCCTTTTTGCTCACTATTGCATTTTCATATAGTTTGCATCATCAGTTATTTAGCCTCTCATTTATTCAAAAGCCAGTCTCATTTATTCAAGACATAAGTTAAGTTAAATGCCTTTTTTAAATGCAAGAGTTTACCCTAGACTCAGATTTAAAGCTAAATATGACAAAAATGCCTCACCTCAAGTCATTCAATTTTAGAAGGAAAAATAAGGCAAATATTATTTTACTGTTGTGTTAATCAATAATATAATATGACTTAGCCCTATGTCCCTTTATCCATTGTTTTAAACTTAGTGTTTAAATTTGTAGGCAGTGAAGTACAAATTAAATATTATAAAATTCAACAAACTCTCCATTAAGGGCAGAGGTCTAGGAAGATGGAAGATGACTCAGGAATTGGAAGAAGACATTTTTGTCAGCTTGTACCCAAAATACCTGTCAACCATGTGATGTTCAAGACTCTTCTACATCTATAATTCTATACAAATAAATTAAAAAATAATATCTGGGCTTATAATTGTGGACTCAGTCATCCAGTTTACTAATGATGCTGAATCATTCCTCTGACATTTACTTTCAATTTAGAGGCTAGTAAGAGCAGATTTTGTTAATTTTTATTATTATAAGTTCTTCTCTGAAATAACTCTTCCATTTTCCCTTTTTAAAAAGTTGATAAATGGAATTGCTCAAGTCACATTTGATTCTGAAACAGCAATCCAAGAACTATCATATAACAGTCTAGAAGATTTAAACAACAAGTACCTTTATATTGCTGTAACAGTCATAGAATCTACAGGTAAATTTTGTGTGTGTGTGTGTGTGCATGTGTGTTTTAACTGTCTTTTGGGAAATATTTAGATAGAATATTAAAGGTATAAATAATTTCTATAGTTATTTCATATTTTATTTTCTTTCACAGTTAAATTTTACTTTTTATATTATTATAAAAAGTAGATTTGTGTACCATTATAAAAAGGGAGTACAGCTCTGCTTCTCTGTAGTCTTTGGGCAAGCAATTTGATACCTATTCCCTCAATGGCAAAAATGGTATAACACTACCCAATTCATATCCAAAGTGGTTCTGTAGGCTATCTAGCTTGAACATCTGGCACCCCAGAGTTGTCACCTGGTCAGAATCAAAACCAAAATGAGATTACATATGTAAAAACGTTTGATAAAGTACTATACAACTATTACTATTATCATTGTTATAGTCTCTGTACAATGATTGAGTTGAACTAAATGCTTCTTAAAGTCCAAAGTTTTCAGCATTATTTTAATGTTATTTTTTCTTTTTTTCCTCAAATTTATTTCAAATAAATTCAGTTTAAGCAATATTTATGAGCTATTCAAAGAGTGTTGCTAAACACACAGGCTTACAAACATTAGTGATTTGTAATTTCTGTACTTAAGTGGCTTACAAACTAGCATCAGGTGTAAGACAGGTAAACAAAAAACTCTGTTATGAGAAATAATCTTAAATGTGTGGTAAGCAAAGTATTTAATGCTATTAACCTTCAGAGGAAGGTGAGCTTCTAGCTGACTGTTGAACAACCAAGAACAATGTCGTTGGCCTGGTGTGGTGGCTCATGCCTGTAATCCTAGCACTAGCACTCTGGGAGGCCAAGATGGGAGGACAGCTTGAGCTCAGGAGTTTAAAACCAACCTGAGAAGAGTGAGACCCCATCTTTACAAAATAAATAAATAAATAGAAAAATTAGCCAAGCAAGGTGGCAAGTGCCTGCAGTCCCAGCTGCTCAGGAGGCTGAGACAGGAGGATTGCTTGAGTCCAGGAGCATGAGGTTACAGTGAACTGTGATCATGCCACTGCACTCCATTCCAGGCAACAGAGTGAGACACTGTCTCAAAAAAGAAAAAAGAAGAGTGTCATGAAGCATGAAGATGATTAGTTTTGAAGGACAAGTAGGGTTTTGAGGCAAGGATGATAGACAGAGTGAAAGCAGGGCACCCTCCGTGGAAAGGGCACTCTAAGAAGGGTAGACAGTAAAGCTTGATCTTTAAGTACAGCATATTATCCTGTTTGGCTAAAGTGTAGGATATGTATACGGAGCATTAGGGATATAATTTTCAGAAAGGAGTTTGGGGATACTACAGCTTCATATATTATTCTTACTAGTTTAACTTAATTTTTAGCTGGAGGGTAACACTATTGGGCTGTTTCCAGTAGATCTTCAGGGTTCTCTCTACATCAAGCTGTCTTTTTCTGATTCTTCTCCATGTCTCTCTGTATCCCTGTGCTCAGTGAACCCCCATACGGCTCAGTCTATGGCCTACCCTGACCCTCTCTCCTCAATCTTTTGAGCATATTCAACTGAAACTCAGGCCACTGATCAAAAGCAGTATCCCTTCCTCACATATCTCCTCAGCGCAGTCCTATCGTTCTACTCCTGTAAGGGCTTCTCTACTTACGAGCCTTGTACTTAAGACTTTGGAGACTCCTGAGATGCAAACCCTGCTCTGCACTGGCTCTCTGAACCAAGAGCCACATCCTAGTTACAACTGGTAAATGAATGAATGCAAGAATGGAGTGGGTGAATGAATTAGTCTGTGGAGCCATGAGGAGACAAAATAGATATCTGCATAGATCTTATACTCCTAAAAAATGTCAACATGATGCTTGTCATTTCCTTAGGTGGATTTTCTGAAGAGGCAGAAGTACCTGGCATCAAATACGTCCTTTCTCCCTACAAACTGAATTTGGTTGCTACTCCTCTTTTCTTGAAGCCTGGGATTCCATATTCCGTCAAGGTAGGTGGGGGAGGGAAACGTGCTGAATACAATTACTTTTTCTGTTTATGGAAAATATATGAATGAAAAACGGGAAAAGATACTGAGGAAGAGAGTCGTAGAGGGAGCTCATTCCGTAAAAACCTACCCCTCCTGTGGATGCAAGCCAGATGGGAAACTGCAGGCCAGCTGTAGCCTTCAGAGTGATTTCAACAGTTAGGGCAAGATAGCCTTATGTTAGGCATCACCTAAATAAGCATTGCATTAGATTATATGCATATGAAACCACAGAAATCTACAGTTCAAAAGTTACTAACGTTTAAAATTATTTGGTGGTAAGTTCTTTAAAAGCCTCAAAATCATCATTCCTTCAAAATAAACCCCTTTTCTCACCATTTTATCATTCCCAGTGTGTTCCTGAGTATGTATTTCTATGTTTTTCACTTTGTCTCTGTATCGTCTTTGTGCATAATTCTGTCTGGTCTCTTGTCTCCCTGTATTGCTCTCTGTCCTTTTCATTTTTGACTCTTTCTGTTCCTGACTCTTTTTTCTGTCTTTTTTGCCTCCTCCTTCTTCTTTAATTTTTCTCACCTTCCTCTACTTTTCCTTTTTTAAATGCTGATAGGATAGAGTTGAAACATTCATGTGATTTTTGATTATATTTTAAATATATTATTATGTTATATTATATATTTTATTATGAAAATATATTATATTTTATTATATTTATTAAATGGAAATTTTATTCCCTGTTCTTACTTTAGAAAGCTAGAGTAGAATGTTTTATGCTTTTATTCTTTGAAAATGTGTTACTTTAGAAAATCAACATAAGTATATTTAAAATGTGTTACTTATTACTTACTGTTGGTCACTGGCTTTTAAGAGAAAAAGCTTTACCAAGCCCAAAGCAAGCTTTGGACATGCTTATAGCTTCTTATATACATATACAATATATAATATATTATCATATAATAATATAATATCTAGCAATATACAATATATAATAAAATATCATATAAAATATGATATATAATATAAATTTAAGTTACCTTTAATAATTTTATATCATATATAAAATAACAAAATATATCTTTGTGGAAATTGTATACAGATTATATATAAATACATATATATGTGTATGCGTGTGTGTGTGTGTATATATTTATATATATATGTATGGTGGTGAGTGGTAGAAGTTAAGGAAAAAAAGGTATATCTATTTATTTTTTCTCATACCCAAGAGAATCATTCCCAGACACAGTTGCCTCATTTTTGCCTTTATCCAGTCCTAAACTAATCAAAGAAATACAGAACTTAGATAGCAGAAGACCTTAATCAGATTTACTCCTTGGCTGACTTAATAGAATGATATTTGTGTTTTGAGACTGCTTGATATATGGGGGAATCCATTCAAGAATGATTTAACTAAATAGAATTAAGCCTTTCTCAGCTTATAGGCTGAGAACACATTTCTCTTTACTGAATTAAACATAAATAAGCCAGGCATGTTGGCGCATGCTTGTAGTCTCAGATATTCCAGAGGCTAAGGCAGAAGGATTCCTTGAGGCCAGGAGTTCGAGGCTACAGTGAACTATGATCGTGCCTGACTAGTCACTTCACTCCAGCCTGGGCAGCATAGTGAGCACCCCCCCCCCCATCTCAGAAAATAAAAAGAAAAAAAAGTATAAATAATTTATACATTGGTGGGGAGGAAGGAAAATTATTTCAGAATTGTTATGCTTTCAAAGAAGTGATGAGCTGTTGAAATGGATTTGCATTGTTTTGACAAACAGGTGCTGGTTAAGGATTCGCTTGACCAGTTGGTAGGAGGAATTCCAGTAACCCTGAATGCAGAAACAGTCGATGAAAACCAAGAGACATCTGACTTGGAACCAAAGAAAAGTGTAACACGTCTCAGTGATGGAGTAGCTTCATTTGTGGTTAATCTCCCATCTGGAGTGATGACGCTGGAGTTTTGTGTAAGCTGAATTCTCTTGCTCTATTTTTTAGGACAATTTGTACTTTTTGACTGTGTGTTTTGGCTAGTGTGCAGAACAGATGCCGCAGATTTTAAACCCAAGCACAGTGAACAGTTCTATAATTTTGCATCCAAAACAAATGAGTCCCAGAGATAATCTGCTTAATCCATTGAATGGTCCTTGTGAAAGATAAATCTATCAACTGTTTATTTGAGAATTATTTTCTCTATATAGGTATAACTGTGTACATGAGTGGTAGGAATATCCTCTTCTTCCCCCTACTTTCAATCTCTTTTCAGGGCCACAAAAGGGTAAAATGTGGAAGCTTTCCTTCTTTCTAACTGCAGGAACCAGTCTACTTTAGAGCTTACCTCCCAGCACATAATGTTTAAGTTCCCAATGTCAAATAAATATGAGTAAGTTAATAATGCAGGTCAATGACTACAGTATGCATATATTCACTATCGTCTACCGAGCACTTACTAAGTGCAAGGCATTGTGCTAAGAGCTTTATGAAGAACACATTTAATGCCCATTTAATCAGCAATGAGTTAAAGAATATTATCTTTGCCATTTTGTGGCTGAGGAAAGGGAGGCTTCTAACTTCATTTTGATTAAATAAACTTATCCAGAGATAATAAAGGGTGGTGCTGGGATGCAAATGAAGGCATATCTGACTCCAGGGCATGAGCTGTTAACCCTTCTATTGTCTACAGGTGGATATTGCTGCCATGATATCATTTCTGCCCTGCTCTGGTTTATAAGCACTCCTCTGGGCCACTACTTCACAGTGACACTGGGTCAGATAGTCTCTATGATATTCACTCATAACTCCCATACTGCAGTCCTCAAGAGTTAGTGTTACCCTCCCCGCCACCCTACCATTTCCTGCCATGCCATCTCATAGGAAGAGAAGTCTCCAACTTACCATGACATTTCAGGAAGGGTGCTAAAATTTGTTCCTGGAGCATCTTTCTCTTTTCGTTTCACCAGACTTTCCCACCATAGCCCATAATCCTGTCATTATTGTCCACAGTCTTTGCAGAGTTACTTGATACCACAGCTGTATCAACACTGGAGTAATGGAAATTTAGAAATTTGTAAAGCAAAGAAAAAAAAATTGAGAAGTATGTTTTACAGAAAGCATTGCATCACAGTCCACATGTTTTTTTGAAATTTTCCTTTTCAGGTCAAAACCAATGCCTCAGATCTTCCAGAAGGAAATCAGGCCAGCAAATGTTACCAAGCAATAGCGTACTCATCTCTCAGCCAAAGTTACCTTTATATTGATTGGACCGAAAACCATAAAGCTTTGCTTGTGGGAGAACATCTGAATATTATCGTTACCCCCAAAAGTCCATATATTGACAAAATAACTCACTATAATTACTTGGTAAGTACAATAATGATAGATTTACATCTTATTCCCTCACCTGAAATGTTTTCCTTTGCATATAGAGAAGCATTGGAATGATCCCAAAATAACATTTGTTATTTACAAAGCACTTTTAAGAACATCATCTAATTTGAATATCAGCTTTTCAAAAGCCTTTGAGATAGAGGATGAGTATCACCCATGAGGAAACTAAGGACAGAGAAGTTAAATTACTCGTCATGGTCACTCATCTCCAAAGAGGAAGATTTTATTTGAACTGAGGACCTCTGACTCCTGATCTGATAACTCCTAATTACTCCACAGAGAGAGCATGATTAAATCATGATTAAATCTGCTCTACTTCATGGCCAAAGATTACATGGCCAGACCTAGTTCAAATAAGTGCATTTCATTGGCCTAAAAGGGTAGATTCAAATCCTGCTCTTAAGAGTTGAGTCATATCATACCTGTTCCAATTCAATAACCCTAATGTATCATTTATATTAATATTAAATCGGAGGTGGATCAATCAAGCCTATTTGTGCAACCTAGGAAAGAAAGTGCAAAAAATCTTAAGGGCTTCCTGACAATCACCAAGAAAGGGAATGAATTATTCCAATGGCCAGGCCAAATAGGTGGTGATGGCTTTTTCGACAGTTTTGAGGAAGAAATTTAAAACATCGTGGACTATAGAAAAACATTGACTGATGAAAAATTAGGGAAACTATTTATGGACTACATATCAAGACCATGTATGCAGTCCTGCTCCCTAAGGACAATTTAAGGGATATTTGAGGACATTTTGGCTTCATGTCATTTTTTTTTAATTCTTAAAATTCCAATTTAGAATCTAATCCCTGGCTTTAAAAATTAATCTCCAAATAAGATGCACTTGATTTATCCATCTATATTTTTAATCGATGAAACAAAAGTTTTGGTGACACTGTGATGACTTTAAATAGATTTGGGTTCAAGTTTTTACTAATTTGCTAGTTATATGATTTTGAATTAAAATCAATATAATTTTTAGTTGGTTCCTGAGCTTCAGTTTCTTCAATGGGATTAATATTCCTATTTTACTGGTATGTTGTGAGAATTAAAGGAGTTAAATGTTAAAGTTCCTGCCCTGCACATGATAGGCCCATATATGTTAACTTTATTTTTGTTTAACGTAATTTCTGCTCCAGCTCCAAGCTCCATTCTGAAGTACAGGTTTTGTTTTTGTATTTATTGTTGCTGCCACTGTTTATTTTTAGATTTTATCCAAGGGCAAAATCATACACTTTGGCACGAGGGAGAAACTTTCAGATTCATCTTATCAAAGTATAAACATTCCAGTGACACAGAACATGGTTCCTTCAGCCCGTCTCCTGGTCTATTACATCGTCACAGGAGAGCAGACAGCAGAATTAGTGTCTGACTCAGTCTGGTTAAACATTGAAGAGAAGTGCGGCAACCAGCTCAAGGTCAGCCACATATTATAAACCACAATTAAATTTTTTTCTCAATGAAGGAGGTTGTCAAAGTAGCTGGCTCTGAAAAGTTTTGTCTCATACAAATCAACTTTTCTTTTCTTTTTTCAAATGAACTTTAAGGTTCATCTGTCTCCAGATGTAGATGCATATTCTCCAGGCCAAGCCGTGTCTCTTAATATGGCCACTGAGATGGATTCATGGGTGGCATTAACAGCGGTAGACAGTGCTGTGTATGGAGTCCAAAGAAGAGCCAACAAGCCCATGGAAAGAGTTAAGTGGTGACTTTCTGTGGTTTGGGTCAATGCAGTGCTTCACAAAGTGTGTCCACCAGGGTAAGTTGTGGGGGAAGAATTAAGGGAAGTCCAGGCCTGCTTTTCTATAATCTACTCAACATAGTGGTTCTTAGGAAGGTAAGAACTAACATCCTCATGTTATTAATAGTTTCCAAAGCACAGGTCAGTCCTTTTTTGTTTTTCCAAATGGAGATGTGTAAGCAATTTAAAAACATATAATTGTGATAGCAGTTACATCCATGGAGCAAGAGTGCCATCAATTAGTAGAGTTTGGGGGCTGGGGGTTGGATGGTGGTGGTGGTTATGTAGTAGCAGCACAACAGGAGACTGGATAGGTAAACTTTGGGCTTGTTTTCATTGTTGCTGTTGTTTTGCTCTCATTAAAATCTATGGCAAAACAATTCACAATTGCAAAGCTGTGGAAACAACCCAAGTGCCCATCAATTCATGAGTGGATTAATAAAATGTGGTATATGTATACAATGGAATACTATTCAGCTTTAAGAAACAATGGTGATATAGCACCTCTTGTATATTCCTGGATACAGCTGGAACTCATTCTACTAAGTGAAGTATCTCAAGAATGGAAAAACAAGCACCACATGTACTCACCAGCAAATTGGTATTAATGGATCAACACCTAAGTGGACATATAGGAGTAACATTTATCAGGTGTCGGGAGGGTGGGAGGGGGTAAGAGGGGATGGGTATATACAACCACAACAAGTAAGATGTGCAATGTTTGGGGGATGGACATGCTTGAAGCTCTTATTCGATGGGGGAGGGGGGCATGGGCAATATATGTAACCTTAACACTTGTACCCCCATAAACGCTAAAATAAAAAAAAATCTATGGCAAAGAAGAATTTGAAAATTATTCAATTCTTATAAGTTCCCATTTATCTCTACTAGGCTTAGCTATTATTATTTTCTAGGCTTGAATTCTTTGAACAAGGAAGAAAGAACTGAGAAACTGTAAAGTCAAAAATGCTCAGAGAGAAAAGGATATTTGGGGTCAAAATTAAAACTGGAATTAGCCCCCCAAACAAGTTCTCACCTACTTAGAACCTAGAGCCTTCCCTCTCAAAACACAAGAAGTTATGCTTTATTTTTTGCAACTTAAAAATTAATTTCTTTGTTAATTCGCTCCTTCTGCATCCACTTATTTATTTATTTAGGACATTATATTGATTGCAACATGTATTCTATATACAAAATACCATGGGTTAGTTTCTAAGAAACTCCTCATCAAAGCTATTTGCTTAAGACTTAGTTCCTGATTTAATTTGAATAGGTATGTATTTATGTTAATAAATATAAAAGGACAAACTTAGAAACAAAGTAGGGAAATTTAGTCATTGGTCATTTGTTAAATGAGTCACCTGTGTGTTGCACTGGTTTGTTATAACCTGTAACAACTAGTACCTTTAATTCTTTAAAATAATGATTTATATACATCTGAATAGGCTCAACATTTTGCCTTTCTGGACAGGTATTTCAAGTTTTAGAGAAGAGTGATTTGGGATGTGGGGCAGGTGGTGGCCGCAACAATGCAGATGTGTTCCACCTAGCTGGACTCACCTTCCTCACCAATGCAAATGCAGATGACTTCCAAGAAAATGGTAAAACACTCAGCATTTTTATTACTGAAATTTACATTGATCATTTGCCTCCCAGACTTGATTTTTATCCCTCTTCCAGAATATTCTCTTCCCTGATTTTAGAATGCCATGACTATGTAACTCCCCTGTATAAAATTTTTCACTAGCCCTCAGATAAAGCACAAATTCTTTAGTGTTATACTCAAATCTTTCCCTAATCTTCTCCCCCACTATCTCCAACTATCTCTTACCCTTATATGCCTTACCTTATGTTTAAGCTATACAGATCCAAATGTATGTTCTTGAGTGGCGCTGTGCTATTTTACACCTTTGGGCCTTCACTCATTGGGACTGCTTTCCTCTTTATTATCCTGGAGAAGCTAGTGTTAAAATCATCTCCTCCATGAGACCTCTTCCACATATAGAATTGATCATTCCCTCCTCTTTTAATTGGGAGGATATTGTAGGAACTAGATCTATTTACAAGTAATATGATAGCAGTGTGTCATTGCACATTCTTACACTTAGTTATAAGTCTGTCTTGCCCACTGTACTATGGGCTCTGTAAGGGCAGGAACCATATTTTAACTATTTTCTTTCTATGGTTTAAAAGTTGTTCTTAATTATACTTGATACTATGGCATTCATATTTATATTTGTAATAATATAGCACAAGTAGAAAATAATAAAAAATAGCATACCTAACAAAAACATTACTCACTCTAAATGCTTGGGTGTTTATCTGTAATCAGTGGATCAAAAAGGTTACAGGATTCAAAACCAAATTCAGAAAAAACAAGTCAAACTATATGACACTAGATCATGAGTTCCACTAAGATAAAACAAGTCAAATTAGTCAAGTGGTGCGTAATTCCTAATCTGAAGCAGGCTCTCAACATTTGTTGAATGAATGACTTGTGAATGTTTTAAATACTTAATTTCATGGAATTGTTTTTGAGATTTTATCTTCTCATTTTCTTCTTGTCTATCTTTTTTTTTTTTTTAACAGATGAACCTTGTAAAGAAATTCTCAGGCCGAAAAGAATGCTGCGACAGAAAATACAGGAAGCAGGTATTGTAAGATCAGTGTGACTCTAAAAAGGCTATGGTCACATCATTCAAAAGCTGGAGAAAATTCAATATTATATGATTTCCCATAATTCAGATAGAATGGGTGAAAAGAAAGATACATGGAAGTCTAGCTCCCCTCTCTCAGAAGAGTAATTCAAATAAATCCAGTAGTTTATTTGCCATAGCCTTAATCTGAGGGCACTGGATCTTTATTATTTCTATCTTTAAAATTATGGGAGGCTGAAGTGGGAGAATTGCCTGAGGCCAGGAGTTGGAGATCAGCCTGAGCAACATCTCTACTGAAAAAAAAATCTAAAATATTAACTTTTGTTTGTCATAAATATTTTCTCTCTACAAACTTCATCTAGCAATTAAAATCATATTCTTCTATTTTATTCTGACAAAATTCATGATTGATTAACTTTGGGGTACAACAGACCTAAAAAAGTCTTTTACTTCCATTTCATATGTTTAATAGTTAATAGCCTTTCTGATTATTCGTTAGAAAATATATCTAATAGGGATTATTTTTAAATAATTATTTAAATAGAATATGATAATTGGTTATGTTACAGTAGAAAAGACATTGCACTGGGAGTCAGTGAGCTGAGTTCCACCAATAATCATGCTTATAGTAATATAATAATTTCTTCCATTTGTATATGTTATTTTAATTCTAACCTTTATTCTGAGTTCTAATGATATGAAAAAAGAGACATTGAGTACTTACAATGAAGGATGATGCCATTAATTAAGGTCCACAAACCATGTTATATAAGAAATTTATGAAAAAATAGGATATTTACCTTGAAGAAGGAAGTACTTGTATAGTGATGATAGCCATCCTCAAATATTTGATGGCTTTTTGAATATTTAACTTATTTTACTCAAAGAGTGCTTAAACCCAAAGTGCCAGTGTCAAGAGTTAGTATTTACCTTAGTTGCAGGAAGCCCTTTAACTATTAATATTTATTATGAATTGAAGTGGACCATCTGGTAAGGTCACATTCTGCCCATTCGTAGAGTAGTTCCAAGGGGAGGCTGGTCAGTCAACTAGCCCTGGCTACTGTAGGTAGGGGGGTCATATGGCAGTAGAAACCAGGTATCCATTGAGATTCCTTCTAACACTGAGATGTTATAACCATGCATAATCAAGGACACTTGTATTATTACCATTTTAGCTGCTAAATACAAACATCGAGTACCAAAGAAATGTTGTTATGATGGAGCTCAGCGTGTTGATGATGAAACATGTGAACAGCGACTTGCCCGGGTTACTGTAGGCCCAGTATGCATTAGAGCTTTCAACGAATGTTGTACCATTGCAACCCAGATCCGTGCTGCATCCACTCATAAAGATATGCAATTGGGAAGGCTACGTAAGTATGATGTTTTCTATCAGAATTCTGCCCGATATGGGGAAGTTTATGTAATTTTATGCTGATAAGAAAGGCAGCTTTCATACTTTATTTACAATTGAAAGTAGAAAAGATAAACTATAAAAGCCCAAAAGAGAAAATCTTTCATTTTGGAAATCAGAAGAGCTATAGTATAGAGCAGAGTACACTAGTACATAGCCAAGACCCAGTATAAATGTAAAGCCAAATCATTCTGTAAACTTGAATGATTATCCTCTGTGAACCACAAGCAAGGAGCTGCAACCAGCATGCCTTTGAGTTTCAAAATTCTGTGGTTCTATGATATTACAATCATTAAAAATTTAGTTTATAACTACGCTGATCAAATATGCAAAAGATTTCTAAATCTACCATACAGTTAAGTGTACACATATAAAAGTCGAAATCTTATTTCAGTTTCAATCACAAAATGTGTATTCAGAATTTACAGAACTCTGATCAATATGTTCTCAGAACTTTTAGGACTTTCTTTTCACTTATATATAGTCTTTAACAAAACAAATAAGAGCAGAACAACAGCTCCTGTTATATACAGACATGCACCACATAATGACATTTCAGTCAATGACAGACTGTATTTACAACAGTGGTACCATAAGGTTATAATACCATATTTTTATTGTAACTTTTCTATGTTTAGATACACAAATATTTGCCATTGTTTTACAATTGCCTACAGAGTTTTGTACAGTAACATGCTGCACAGGTTTGTATAGCAAATACATTGTAGTTACACAAACCTACATGGTACAGCCTGCTATATACCTAGACTATATGGTACAAGCCTATTGCTTACTGTTACTAGTAACTAAGCCAGAAATTCGCTATACAAACCTGTGCAGCAGGTTACTAGGAGCAATAGGCTTGTACCAGATAGTCTAGGTATATAGCAGGCTGTACCATGTAGGTTTGTGTAAGTACAATGTATGATAGTCACACAATGAGGAAATTGCCTACTGATGCATTTCTCAGAACGGATCCCCATTGTTAAGCGACACACGAGTGTATGTATAATAGCATGGTTTTGGTAAGTGACCATAAAATTTTGCATTTGTAGAAATATATTCATTGACATGGACAATGTTTAAGATACACTGTTAAGCAAAACAATCAGAGTATTTTATTGATTGATATTTAGGTTATTTTCCAATTTTTAGTTATTACAAGCAGTATTTTAATAAACAATCTAGTACCTTTTTTTTTCCAAATTATTTTTCCCAGTCTGGTTTGGCTTCAGCTACATAGAAGTCACTCTCTGCAGCCACCTTTTCCCTGGCATTCCACCCCTCATTCTAGGCAGCTTGACCTCCCAAAGCTCCCACTTGTGTTTCCACAAACCTTCAAGACCAGCAAGCTCTGCATGGGTTCTTTCCCCTGCCCTAGCCTATAAACTGCCTGTAGTTAGTAAACTGGGATAATTTTAGGGTTCATCTAATCTATTTCCCTTTTCTCGGGGATCACAGTCTTGTGCTGCTTATGTTCTAATGTCTAAAAATTATTGTTTTATTTATTGTGTATGGTTTTCTAATTTTTTAAGATAGAAGGGTATGTCTAGTCCTTATTAGTGCATCTTGGGCCAAAAGCAGAGTTATATCCATTTTTGTTAAAGTAAATACAAATTACAGAGTTAAGGCAGAAGAATCACATAAACCTTCCTATTTTCTAATATAAACACAACTATTAAAATTATGGAAGTTCAAATATTTTTATAGACTGATCAGTATCTTGTATAATCTCAGAAACACTAAACATTTAACAATTTAAGAAACAAATCATTAGAGATATTTTCATGCTTTGTTTTGTCAATGCTATTGGTGGAGAAATTCTAAGATATTTATAGTTCTATTTTGGCCGGGCACGGTGGCTCAAGCCTGTAATCCTAGCTCTCTGGGAGGCCGAGGTGGGCGGATCCTTTGAGCTCAGGAGTTCGAGACCAGCCTGAGCAAGAGCGAGACCCCATCTCTACTATAAATAGAAAGAAATTAATTGGCCAACTAATATATATAGAAAAAATTCACCGGGCATGGTGGCACGTGCCTGTAGTCCCAGCTACTTGGGAGGCTGAGGCAGCAGGATTGCTTGAGCCCAGGAGTTTGAGGTTGCTGTGAGCTAGGCTGACGCCACGGCACTCACTCTAGCCTGGGCAATAAAGTGAGACTCTGTCACAAAAAAAAAAAAAAAATGTATAGTTCTATTTTGAGGGCATTAAACAAAATGTTTCATTGACCTTTCAAAAAATACTTAAGTTATAGATTAATGGCCATATTTTAAAATTTAGCTATAAGAAGCCATATTGTTTTTACATAATTGAATATGCTTTTATGACCAGATATAAGGACCCTATTACCAGTAACTAAGCCAGAAATTCGAAGCTATTTTCCAGAAAGCTGGTTATGGGAAGTTCATCATGTTCCAAAAAGGTATCATACTTTCATGTTCCTCTGAAAGAAATGTGAATAATGCAAGTATTGTGGCCTGAAATCTGGGAAATACTCATTTCCCAATATCTTATTTAAAAGTTAAGATGATCTTACCACTTGGTCAAATTTTGGTTTGCTTTGCTTTTTTGTTTTTTGTTTTGTTTTTGTTTTGTTTTTGTTTTTAATGTACTTTGGTCTAGTGATTAGTTCCAGGGAAGGATTAACTATTGGTAATGAAGGGTACTATTTGTTAGATTTCATTTCACTTCAGTATGTATTTACTGCATACAACTCTGGGCTATATACAATATTAAGCAGCTGCTTTCATCCTAAAATATCTGTACTATAAAGCCAACATTGATAAACAAAAAGTAAGATTGTTTTCTTATTAAAATTCTTTAGTCAACACATTTTTATGACATGCCTCCTCTGTACCAGGCACTGAACAGTGACGGGCAATACTGAGTACCCAAGCCTCCTTCTTCCTAGGTGGGCTCAAAGCTCTGGCTTTCCTATGAGAAGTCAAGGAATTAGTCCAGAGCCCTGCCCTCATCTTCTCATGTGTCTCCTTGTTCCTACCCTGTCCCCTCTCATTCTTCCTCCACACTTTTGTCCATTTCATCCGACATTTCCCATTATTGGCACTTCCGCTGATAAACCTTTCCACCACTATCTCCCATACTCCCAGTGACTGAATTAATTACCCTTCCCAATTAACTCTGTTGCATGTATCACATAGTATTATAATGGCTAGCTTACTTGCTTGTCTTCCACATTAAAATGTAAATACCTAGAGGGCAAGGACTAAATTCAGATTACTATTTTATGTCCAGGACTTGGCCTGGGATCTGGCTTGTAAAGGCATGAAAATAAATGTATAGAATGAATGCACACTGTCTCTGAACTCTTTTAATGCCTTATTCGTACAGTTATTACAGTGAAATGCAATTTATTTATTTTACTATTTATTCTGCTAGACTGTGAACTGCCTGAGAGAGAAACTATGTCTTGTAAGTGCTGTATGCTCAGTATGTGGCCTTCCACGAAGTTGGTGGATGGTAGCTGTAAATAAGTATGCAAGCTTAATAGTAATCAGAAACTTTTAATTTTATCACCTTTGTTATGAGCAGTGCTAAGATATATTACTTTGCTTTCCTAGTTTTGAACATATTCACAGTGAACATAATTTTTTCTTTGTTTTGTATGCATTGATTTTGTAATGTTTCAAAGGCATCCTTCTGAACTTGAATTCTTATCATACAGGTACAATGCCTAAAAACATGGAATATGTAGGGGAGTTACTGAACATATTTTTCTAGATAAGTTTTTCTTTAATATTAATACCTGATATGATTTTGTCTTGTGATTTTTTTCCTTTCTTCTAAAGTATGAAACAAAATTTCTGTCAATGATTGCCTCTGTCAAGTTGGGTTAATCAATGGTCCACTGTATTTGAATGTCAACATTTTAACTTTCAGAAACCAGTTGCAGTTTGTGCTACCTGATTCTCTAACTACCTGGGAAATTCAAGGTGTTGGCATTTCAAATAGTGGTAAGCAAGCTTAAGTAATATATTCATTTTAGGAATGATTTAATTAGTAAGATGTAGCTTTTTATTATTGTCTATTTAGTTTACCCAGGACTTAAGTGGTATCATTTTTAAAATATTCTTTTTTACGTATTACTGAAAGACTTGGATATTCCCATATCTTTGAATGTATTGATTTCTTTCTTTGTTCTTCTGTTAGCTGTCATTTTATAAATGCTCGTGTCAAGTCCTTACTTTCCTTCACTTCTCTCACTGACAGGGAGCTTGTATAGTCTTAGAAACAAATACATGACCTCTCTCTGGGCTGATGCCCTTTTGTGGTGACTAAGTGGAAAGGCTTCCCAATAATAAATATCTAAAAATATTTTGTGTTCTAGCTGATAAGCATTCTCATGCCTTAAATAGAATTAAATATTTGTTAAACAAATGAAGTTTTCTGTTAATACCAATAATTATTGAAATAAAGATCAATGAATAGAAAATTCAAGGACATGGGGCACTAGGGAGAGAAAAACATAATCTAATATTTTTTTCCTTGAAGTAAAGTAAATATGGGACATCTTGGTATTAATAAAGCATTAAAGGAATTCTCTAATATGCTTCTACTTTGCTTTCATTTTGGGCTGAAGGTATATGTGTTGCTGATACTCTCAAGGCAAAGGTATTTAAAGATGTCTTCCTGGAAATGAATATACCATATTCTGTTGTACGAGGGGAGCAGATCCAATTGAAAGGAACTGTTTACAACTATAGGACTTCTGGGATGCATGTAAGTGGGTATTTATGGTATGTTAGAATAAATGGAAAAAAGGAAACAGTCTCTGGTTTTCTGAGAATTCTACTGGTGGAATTATCACACACAAACACAAAATAAAAATTCAACTTAGTTCGGCAGTATAAGCCAAGCATTTAAAATGAATATTATACTTAGATGTGCAGCTTCATAAGTGAAGGGATGAAGAAAGCAGGAAGGGTTAAGACAAGTATGTATTAATGTAATTTTAATTTCAAGAAGAATAAAGTGCCTAAGATAATCAATGTACAGTGTACTGTGGAAGTTCAGAAAAGGATGAGTTTACATTTAGGTTTTTTATTAGCCTGGACTCTGAGTCCCTTGATGTCCTTGACTGTAACAAATCTTTCCTTTCGTCCATTTTAGCCATTCATACTCATCTTCACTTTGTAGATCTTGTCATACTCTTCAAAATCTTGATTTCAAACATCTTACCCTCCAATCACAACCTGCTTCCTATCCCTCTAACTCATTAACCAGCTTACTCCCATAGCTACAGCTCTACAGCATCGTTGAAACCTCTAATCCATTGACTCACTCCCTTTTTCTTCATTCATTAGCCCTCTTGTTCAGGTTAGAATTCGTGAACTATCATTATAACCGCACTGACTAAAATCATGCCAATTCCCTTGATCCTCTCTCATTCCAGGGTACAATACATGAAAAACTCCAAACATGGCTGAACCCGTCGTTTGTATTCTCTTTGCCAACACACCTTCACAGAGAATTGTACAATAGACAGATTTCACTTGAAAATCACAATCACATAACTTTATGTGGGAATTCAGTGTGGTCCAGAAATCTAACTATATATGTTTTTTATTTCAGAATATTATGGGGGTAAAAACGTTAAGGTTACATACATTGCACTTGTCTCCCCTCCCCCCTCGAGTCAACTATATTTTTTAAAGGCTCTAATTTTAGTCTTTGAGATTAGTAGTATTTCAGTAGTCTTCAAAATTTTTGTTTATATAACCTCTAAATTTTTTTCTTGAAAAAACTATGTACTCCTTGGACACACTTTAATGTTGGCATCAAAAAATTTTTATCATAAGTTTTAAAAAGATGACAATCTATAACTTTTGGAATGTTTAAATATTGATATTTTTAAATAAACTGTTAAATAAAACCTTTAAGTGTATATAGCAGAATCTAAATACCATAGCAATCTATTTTTAATACATTCAAATAATCTCTTAACAACAGATTATATATTATACCTTTTTCTCAATGAACTAGTATTTCCATTCCACTCCCCTAATATTATATATTTTATGCTTGAATTTTTTCTATTGATCACTCTATCATACTTTTTGCAACAAAAATATGAACATACATTAAAAATGAAATATTTTAAAATTCCATGGTTATAAGACTCTAAGTGTCAAATGATTATGGATTTAGCTATCATCACAAATATTATTAGCATCCAATTGATAAAATAGCATATTATAAGTTTCTTAAATTATTAAACATAAAAATAAAATTGTATTAAAATTATCTTATTGAATAAATGAAAAATTTTCCTCAACTGGCTTAATAACTATGGATAAATACTATTTATTGCTAGAAACGAAAGAGGGTTCAGCATAAATTCTATTCTTACTTTTCATTTTTATAAAGGTAAGTATTCTTGTTTTAACATAATATTAGGAAGATTGGGAAAATAAAAATATTGTCAATTTTATTACCCCTTTATCAATACATTTTTATCTTAATAAAAGAGCTTTCCATTTAGCTTATTCAATTTATGTAATATGTTTGCCATATAATCTAACTGGAAAAATCAGTCCTCATTGTTACAGCAAAACCAATCAGCCAAAATCAGACTTACCTTAGAAAGGCCAATTTCATTTTTCAATACAAATCATATTAAGAGGTATCATTCTTAAAACATGTCAAATTGTAATTCAGGGTAGATACATAAGTAGGTAAGTAGGACACAAAAGCCATACTCTGGTCAATGGGAGGAGTGAAGAAAAAGGTGGAGGCTCCCCAGCTCACCTAATCATAAACATATAAAACAGACATGTGCATATATGTACATACATCTCTTCAACAATTTGTGTTGCCACTAATAATATTATCAGAGACATCTTTCCATATGAGTATATGCAGATTTACTTTATTACGTTAACAGCTGCACAAGATGGATATACTATAATTTATTTAACCATGTTTATATTAAAGATATTTAGGTTGTTTCCAAGTTTTAACTATTATAATTGATTTTTCAAAGTCTACACTTATGCATACATATCTTCCTACATATTTATGGGTATTTCCGTAAGATAGGTGTTTTATCATTGAGTGGAATAACTGGGTTAAAAAGCATGAACTTTTTACCTTTTGATAAATATTGCCATAATTGTTTTCCAAAAGGACTACATCAGTTGATATTCATACCAATTGTGTGCGAGTAGCCTTGATTCCTCACATTCTTATAATTTTTTAATTATAATGAACATTTTTTTCTTTATATGATGAATGCTATATAGCAGTTAAAGTGAATGGAATAGAAACTACATGTATCATTTTTATTAAAGCTCAAAAGAATGCAGTGTTGCTCCAAAAAACAAATTGCAGAATAATATATGTACACAATGAATACAACTGCATAAATACTTGAAAACATGAAAGCACTGTATATTATTAATACGTGTAAAATGTTGCCAATTTGATGGAGAAAAAGGGTATGTCATTTATGTTTCCATTTCATTATCCTGATTACTAACAATGTTGAACCTCTTTTCATTTGTCTATTGTCTATTTGTTTTTCTTCTTTCATGTACTACCTCTGATATCCTATGTACTGCCTTCATATTCTTCCCTTGTTTTCCATGGAGTTGTTTTTTCCAAGGATAAGGTACCTAGTCTTGGCCAGACACGGTGGCTCACACCTGTAATCCTAGCACTCTGGGAGGCCCAGGTGGGTGGATCGTTTGAGGTCAGGAGTTCGAGACTAGCCTGAGCAAGAGTGTGACCCCTGTCTGTAGTAAAAATAGAAAGAAATTAGCTGGATAACTAAAAATATATTTAAAAAATTAGCCAGGCGTGGTGGTGCATGCCTGTAGTAGTCTCAGCTACTTGGGAGCCTGAGGCAGAAGGATTGCTTGAGCCCAGGAGTTTGAGGTTGCTGTAAGCTAGGCTGATGCCACGGCATTCTAGCCCTGGCAACAGAGTGAGACTCTGTCTCAAGAAAACATAAATAAATAAAAGTTACCTAGCCTCTCCTTGTCTAATTGCTATTTCTTTATGTCTAGTAATTTTGGATTAAACTTTGGACTTGATTAATGCAGCATTATAAAGATTTTGCATTCTATTATGTTCCTCTGAAGAGCTTTCATTTTCATGTGTGTGTTTTAGCAGGCAGTTGACTAAATTCAATCCCAAAATTTAAAATCTCAGTTTAGTATTTTAGCCCTAGCTGGGATGCTTGGAGGCTGTGCTGTGTTCAGGGTTCAGGGATGCTAGTTCAAGGGTTGGCCAAATTTGAGCAAAGATAATACACAGAACTTCAAGCTTCTTCACTCTGCAGGTATGGTGGCGCTACCCCATACTCTCTCCTCTGGTTCCCACTGTCTAAAGCCTCCCAGTTAGATGGTAGGTTGCCACTGGGATTTTAGCCCCTGCTCAAGGTACCAGCGGTGCCTGCCCTCAGGATAAAGCTATAAAAAAATAGGAGACTTACCCAGTGTCATTCTCTTCTCCCAAGTGCCACCTTCTCTTCCACTTTCTAGTGTATTCTGGGAGTTTGTTTTAATATATATCTTATCTAGAGTTTATGGTTATTTTTGCAGAAGCATTGCCCAATAAAAGGTACTTAGCTATTACTAAAACCAGAACCACTGCTGTAGGTTTTTTATTGATGTTCTCCATCAGCTTTAAAATGTCCTTCCTATGCCCAATTTACTAAGGGTTTTAATAATGAAATTATGTTAAATTTTATCAAATGACACTTCTATATCTACCCTTCCCCACCCTCCAGCCACTATCCTGGGAGAATCATTGGCCACAGGTGACCCAATAACCTTATTTAACTCTTGCCCCACTCACCTGGCTGTTGTGTTTCTCAAGAAGATAGTTAAGAGGAAAAAGGAATTGTCCATTTTTAAGAAATTCCTCAAAATTAGTTGTTGAATGTTGATGTTCTGTCTTGTTTACCTGCTTGATCTATACTGGATTTTATGCATTTGTTCTTTGGGGTATAAGTCCTCTATTCTGTCAGTTCACTAGATTTTGTAGGGAAGATGAAAAATATTCACTATTTGAGCCAGAAGTCAGTGAGCCACTATTATTCGCCTTACAAAGATGAGGAAATGAAGGATTTGAGAGTTCATGCAACTTGTTCCCATAACACAGATATTAAGATGATAGCCAGGATTTGAATGTAGGTCTTTCTGGAGCCAGATTTTAGTTGTAAAATGGGGTACAAGTGGGAAGTTGATAAAATTGGAAAAGTAAGTTGAGGACATATTGGTCAAGGCCTTGAAAGCCAAGATATGGGGTTATCAGTCTTTTCATCAAACCATCATTTACTGAACATCAGAGGCTGAGGCAAAAGATACAAAGATGAGTAAGACAAAAATAAACCAGCACATAAACCTGAGGCTCCCACTGTCTAAAATACCAACGTGTAAAGAGACAGTGTAGCAAATGCCATCACAACAGCATGAACAAAGTATGACAGCCGCTTTGTACCTAATTTAGTAGGTAATAGTCGAAGGAAGATAAGACATTTCTGAGCTAGTGCTGAGTTTTCTAGACATCCTTTCACAAGGCTAAGCCCTATAGCAACTTGTGTATATATGTTAAGAAATCTGAAATAAGCTTTCTCCTATGCCTTGGAATCTAAGGGGTTCTTTGAAAATTGTTAACGCACCAGTGAAGAGTTTGTATCCAGACAAGCATAATCAGGGTAAACTTTTTTAGAGGTAAAGTCCTGTGACATAATTCTTCACTGATGGCATTTTTTAGTTCTGTGTTAAAATGTCTGCTGTGGAGGGAATCTGCATGTCGGGAGGCCCAGCCATTGATCACCAGGGAACAAAACCTTCCAAGTGTGTGCGCCAGAGAATAGAGGGCTCCTCCAATAGCTTGGTGACCTTCACCGTGCTTCCTCTGGAAATTGGCCTCCACAACATCAACTTTTCACTGGAGACTTCATTTGGAAAAGAAATCTTAGTAAAAACATTACGTGTAGTGGTAAGAAAAGCATACTTTTTATGATTCTTTTAAAAAACAGTTTTTCATTCTGGAAAAAAAATTATCAACAACTTTTTTGCTTAAATGATTCTGAGAGAGAGAGAGAAAGAGAAACAATAACATTAATATAACAAAATGTTAAATGTGGAATCTAGATAGAGGTTATCCCAGATTTTGGGGGTACTATTCTTGTAATTTTTCTGTTAAGTCTAAAATTATCCTTAAAAATTTTAAATAAAACAATAACACTTGCTTATTGTAGGAAATATAGAATACTGAAAACCCATTGAGAAACAATAAAAGTCATTAATAATTCCTACACCCAGAGATACTCAGTTTTAACAATTTGGTACGTATCTTCCAGGATTTTTTTCCCCCCAACACATTCAGAAAGTATGTCTTGAAATCAATGTGCCAGACATTTTGCTAGATACTGGAGAAAAAGCAATAACTAAGACATGGCCTTTGAGTTTAAAGAACTTGGAGTCTAGAAAATTTTCCATTTTATAAATAAATAAACAGGTCAAAAAAGGAAGACATCCATTATTTGTTAAGTACTATTTACCCACAGTCTGTTGAGTGTTTTCATGTTATCTTATTAAGATAAGATTCTTATATAATTATGATTTGTCAATTAAAAATATTATCTCCATAATATGCTAAAATAAAAAAAAAAGAAATATACCTTCAAGAAAATTTAAAAAAAGAATTTCTCAGAAAGAAGAATGAGGACATTATTCATTTAAAAAATAATATTAATTGAAAAAAGATAAGATTCCCACCAAAGATCATATGGCTAGTTAATGACAGGCTGGGTCTTCCTAGCTTTTCCTTCTCTGAGTTCTGTTTTTAGCTCCGAAATTCACTTCAGTGAACATGTATTGACTTATATTGAGCAAGGCATGATCCTATGCATCCTTGCATCCTGGTTCCACACACAGACTCTAGAGTGAGGCTTCCTGCCTTTGAAACCTGGCTCCACCACTTCCTACTAGTGTGTCACTGGATAAGGTACTTGACCTCCATTTGTGTCAATTTCCTCATCTGTCAAATAGAAGTAGTAATAGCACCTACCTCATAGAGTTTTTTAGAGGTTAAATGAGCTAATACATACAAAGCACTTAGATCAATTATCTGGCTTATAATACGTTCTATTTAAGTGTTTGCTGTGACAATATGCAAATAGACATAAAATCTTATTCATGCATACAATGCATGCATACAAGTATTTATACACATTTTGCCTTTTCTGAAAATAGAGATTTTTTTAATTGGAAAAATGGTCCAGAAAAGTTGATCCAGGGAATTCAGGTCATATAAATTTAATTATATCTTAACTGAATGTTTTCTGCCTTTATTTTAGCCAGAAGGTGTCAAAAGGGAAAGCTATTCTGGTGTTACCCTGGACCCTAAGGGTATTTATGGTAGGCAAAATGATTTTTTATTTCATATGTTGTCTTTTTGCTCTAGAAATTAAAGTGTAATGTAACTGAAAACACTATTTTTCAAAATTAATTGTCTAGAATCAGAAATATCCACTTCTTAGATTACTGCCTTTATTGGTAGCATTTGTTGTAGTATAATCTGGATGACTGAGACTAAAGAAAACTAATTCCACTAATTTTAAATGCAAAGCATTGAAATAGGAATAATTGCATGACTTCTCTTATATATTCGTTATTTTCTATCACAATAATAACTTATAACATTTTATTATAGAACCATCAATCTAAAGAACACCTAAGAAAAAGTCATTTACATAATAACATGTATTATTTGAAAACACAATAATGCTGATTAATCACTTAAACCCATTCCTCCTTACTTCTGCTTCCCTGCTTTTCTTTCAATTGAGATATTCTAAATCTTCTCAAAGCTAGAATTTTGCAAACATTTGAGCACTGAATCAAGGCCTAAATACCTATGCATATTTTTATGAAATTTAGAATGTGCTCAATTAACAACTCTTTTTTTTCAACTAAAAAAGACAGAATGCAGTAGTTTTTATTAAATGCTTAGAATTTATCTTGCCATCATATCAAATCATTCAAATCATTTTTGTTTTCCTTCAGTGATATAGCACTGGGGGGAAAAACATTTACTTACAAATCATGAGGACTATACTCAGATTGTTATTTCCTCTGGAAAGCAAAGAATTAATATCTTTTACATTTTAAATCAGCTGAGTATCATGAAATGAATAAGGATGACTTCAGTACAGTAATAAAAAGAAAAATCCATCCTATGTACATATATCCACGTGCTAACTTATTTCTCTAATTTTACCTACCTCATACAGACCTCCTCTCAGTCTGCCCATTGTGAATCATTTATGGGTAGAGATGTTTCAAGTTCTGGGGTTTGGCTTCATGCAGTTACATCAAGCCTTAGAGACACTGTGTCCTTTGGCCTCTCTTTCTTTTCACCACTGATACTTCCTATACTGACATTATCGCAAACAGTTTTCCAAAGCAGCCCTGTCTTACTCATCCGGGGCATGAACATCAGTGCCACAAGATGGGAGTGATTTTTTATCTGGGAATAAATCTTTCTGGAGAAATCTTGGTTTAAAAAAATCTATACTTCCCGTCTTGACTTTTTTCCTTATCATATTAGACAACTTATATTTAGGCAGCTTTATTGCTTTCTAGACAGCTAAAGAGGAAAAAATGACAATCGATACTGTCTAAGTTATTTCTGAGATTTTATTAGAGACTCACAATATATGTATATTGAAATTATTATAACGGTATGATACCTTACAGAATTCAGTTTTTTAAAAGGCTAAGATATATTTGGAAAAGTAAATGGACAATAATGTTAAAGGAAGTCTGAAAAGAAAATATTACTGAGGGAGAATGAGGTATCAGAACAAATTATAAAGTAATAGTAGTGAAAATTGTGACACCAGCTTAAAAAGAGACTAAATACGGAGGAGACTCAATACTCAAGACTAGCTCTAATTTTTAGTTTCTATTTTCTTTCCCTGACAATCCCTTTTCTCCCAACTCTTCTCATATCTCAGATGCAGAGAATTAAGCTCCCTCACATCCTGGCAAGTCATCCTTGTTGGTCTGGGCAGGCCTCTCTCATGTTTTATTTTTTACTTCATCCATGATCACACTCCATTTCCCTTCCTCCCAGTGCACCCCCTCAAATGTGTATGATACATGTCCTTGAATAGGGAGGCAATATTGTTTTGTGTGTATATCTTTTTAATATATATAAAACATGTTGTGTTATAGATCCTTTCCTGTTTCTTAAGTCTTTAAACTCAATACTCAATTTACAAAAAATATCTCTATTGCTAGATGTACATTTAATTCATTTTTTCTTACACAGAATTTCAGAGTATGTTCCCCCATAATTTTACTTACCCCTCTCCTAGTGATGGATTTCCCACGACCATAAACAACACTACAATGAACATCCTTATAAATTTCCCTTGAAAAATCTGTGTTTATCTAGATTATATATATATATATATATATATATATATATATATATATATCTCCAGGAGTGGGAGTGCTGGGTCAAAGGACATACACATATTTCATGTTATTTACTTCTGCCATATTGTTCTTCAGAATGACTATACTCCCAGCAGCAGAGCATGAGGCTTCTCATCTCTCCACATCCTCACCAACGTTTGACATTAATTCCCTGTCTAAAATATGGCATTTTTGATGAGTATAAAGTGATATCTTATTATTGTTTTAATTTGATTACTAGTGATTTTAAACATTTCTTCATATATTTGCTGGCTATTTGGACTTCCCATCTGTCAATTGCCTATTTGGGCTTCCCATCTGTCAATTGCCTATTCATATCTGTTTTTTTCCCAAAGATATTTATTTGCATTTTTAAAAAGGAATTTCTTTCAAAAACATATAAAAGCGTGATAGAGTACTTCATAGGCCACTTTACACAATAAAATAGGCAATAATAACATGCGTATTTTTGCTACCATAAACACTCAGGTGTACTGATGACTGTCACATGGGTATAACAGTTAAGATATAAAATGCAACCAAAATGAAAAAAAAAAAGACTTATGCTGTTTGTCACAGTATTTCAGATGATTACAGTTATAAAGCTGGGTGCATGTAATTACCAATCATAATGATATGCATTTATATATTTCCATTTTTGACCTATTCATATTTTTTGCACTTTTTTCTCTTTTCTATTTGAGATTTCTTATTTATTTCTTTTCGATTTTGCCTCTGATGTACTTCCTTGAGTAACAATAAACCTTTCAGCCAAATCCATCATAATATTATCTTATAAACATGCTCGTTCAACCACAATGCAAGCTATAAATGTCTTCATTGAGTCTTATTTTTGTATTATATCCTCAGCATTTAAAGGGTTAATGAAGAAAGCATTTTCACGAGGAATGTTTCTGTATCTCTGGCAAAGCCATGTGGCTTGTCCAGTAAATTGCAAAATGTCACTCATTTTTTAAAGCATCTTCCATTTGCTAGGGACTATGCCGAGTGCTGGGGCTACAATTTGTATAAGAGATGATTCCTGCTCTCAAAGAGCTTTCTAAGCTGGACCGTGGGCGGTGGAGTCTCTTTGTAGTGACTCCTGTGAGCTCTGCAGTAAAACTTCCTGAGTTCCGATTACAGCTCCAAGTGTACTAGTTCTTTCTAAGCCTCAACTTCATCTGTAAAATTAAAATAATAAATATTAACCTTGCATAAAGGATTGTTGTGAGGATCCAAATGCATTTAAAGAGTTTAGTAGAGTGCTTGGTACTCTATCAATAGAATGATGAATGTTATCATTTTTATGACATAAATGAGTGCTTATAATGGAAAAATTCTCTGATACCAGTATGCCAAAACTCAGTTGTTGTGCACCTAGAGAAAAAAATACCTTGAATTAAACTGAGAGGAAAAAGTGGAAAAGAATTCCAGGTCATGCTTACCAGTGAAGCTAATGTTCATATATCCTTGACAAGAAATTACATGTTGGCCGGGCGCGGTGGCTCACGCCTGTAATCCTAGCTCTCTGGGAGGCCGAGGTGGGCGGATCATTTGAGCTCAGGAGTTCGAGACCAGCCTGAGCAAGAGCGAGACCCCATCTCTACTATAAATAGAAAGAAATTAATTGGCCAACTAATATACATAGAAAAAGTTAGCCAGGCATGGTGGCACATGCCTGTAGTCCCAGCTACTCGGGAGGCTGAGGCAGCAGGGTTGCTTGAGCCCAGGAGTTTGAGGTTGCTGTGAGCTAGGCTGACGCCACAGCACTCACTCTAGCCTGGGCAATAAAGTGAGACTCTGTCTCAAAAAAAAAAAAAAAAAAAAGAAATTACATGTTGATTATTTTTAGATTTCAGTTCCAGGAATAATTTTCTTGTTTTGGAAAAAATGGCATGCTATCTTTTACTGCCAAGTAAGATTTATATAACCTATTTATTTCATCTTTTATAATGACCAGGAAGCTTATAGCCAAATTTAATACTTTATTTACAGAGATTATACAAGCCTAAGGTTTGATAAAAATCCTCAGTGACTTCTAACTTTCTTGTAAAATTTTAATAGTGTTATTATAAAAAGCATCTTTTATTTTGAAAAAATTTTGGGAGGTATATATTTTTTAAATAATATGAAAATAGTCTTCTAGGAATTCTACATAAATGCATATTTTTTAAATTACAGGTGTTGTCAGCAGACGAAAGGAGTTCCCATACAGGATACCATTAGATATGGTCCCCAAAACAAAAGTCAAAAGGATTTTGAGTGTAAAAGGTAAATTAACAAATGCCATTTTTATTTCTTATTTCACTTTTGCTTCAAAGAAAAATCAAATGTCCTCATGATTACTCTATTTCTCCACTTCCTTGCTCAGTAGCACACAAACCCACCTCTGGGAGTACCCTACCCCCACCTACCACCACCTTCAAACCTTTGATCACTTTTCCAACTATCTACTCCCACCAGCCTGATTTAAATGGAGATTCCTTCTCCCATGATGGAGGGTGGGGGCTGTCATTGGCCCAACGACTTCTGTAAAATGGGAGTGCAGCTGCTTTTAGACTTAAAGAACTTTCCATGGTCTAGTCTTGCTCTAGAGAAGACTGTATGATCTGCAAATGGCCTGAAGAGAACAGCACTGTTCTGCTGAAGTACCAGTCCCAGAGGGGTTGTCTAAGTCCATTTATGCTGCTGTAATAAAATACCTGAGACTGGGTAATTTATAAAGACCAGATATTTATTTGTCACAGTTCTGGAGGTTGGGAAGTCCAAGATCAGTGTCTGGCAAGAGCTGCTCTCTGCCTCCAAGATGGCCTCTTGTTGCTGCATCCTCATGTGGTAGATGGCGGAAGCCAAAGGGGCAAAAAGAGATGGACAGCTCCTTCATACCTCTTTTATAAGGTCATTAATTCCATTCACAAAAGCAGAGCCCACATTACCTAATAGATTCTCAAAAAGCCCCACCTTCTAATACCATTGCTTTGGTGATTAGGTTTCCATATATGTCTCTCCAAGATTCATATATGGAAACCTAATCAACATTCAAACCATAGCAGAGGTTCTCTCCCTTCCATTACATTTGCAGAAGTGACATGTTTGGTGGGTTTTCCCTGGTCTCCAGCCTTTACAATTCAATAACATGTCATTCAAAATGATAGACTGTCCTGACTACATTTTATCTCAAATAAAATCTCAGAATCACAGCATGTTAGTACTGGAAAGGAACTTTCTGACCATGTGCAACTCTGTTGTTGGATATAAAAGAAAAGGGCTTGCCCAAGATTGCATGGTGAATTACAGACAGTAGTCACAGCACTCGCTGTTTGGGCTCTTTGCCTTGCTTCTTGGGAGGGGTTGGTTAATGTGGTTTACTATATCTAAGGCTAACAGGTTGAAGAACAACTAATTTGCCATGTTCTCTACCCAGTAACCTGTCCATTGTATTACATTATTTCCCACCATATTTTAGTGATATTTTTAAATTTCTTTTTTGTTGTTGTTTCTTTTCAATTCATATTCCTAACCAGATCTTTTCTTCTCACCCCATTTCTGAGAAGCAAGTCAACTACCTAGATAAAAAGGGAAGAATAGAGGAGGTTGCTCTTCCCTCTTTAGAATATACTGTTAGAAGTTGATGGAAAGTGGTTATGTCTACTTTGATTTCTTTTTTTTGTTTCAGGACTGCTTATAGGTGAGGTCCTGTCTGCAGTTCTAAGTCAGGAAGGCATCGATATCCTAACCCACCTCCCCAAGGGGAGTGCAGAGGCAGAGCTGATGAGCATTGTCCCAATATTCTATGTTTACCACTATCTGGAAGCAGGAAATCATTGGAACATTTTTCACCCTAACTCATTAACTAAAAAACAGAACCTGAAGAAAAAATTAAAAGAAGGTAAAACAAAAATCTAGTGATTTTTAAACTATTATTTTAATTAAACTAATATTTAAGTTATGAATTATATGAAAGTTTAATTGTAAAAACATTTTAGTCAAAAAAATCATGAGGAGGACTCTACTATATAAACAAATACTATTTCTGTAGCATTTTGGCTTACCTTGCCAAAATGCCTGGATGAGAGACAAGACACCTGCATTCCAAGCTCTACGGAATACTTTCTTCCTCTTTGAATGAGATCAGAATGTTCTGCTGGATAATTCCCTCTTGAAGCAATTCATATACTTCCTTTGATAAGTCAGTATTAGCCACCGAGCACATGCTTGTTGCCCAATACCAAAGGAAGTTTGCCATTCCCAGGGGCTGGTAAAGGGCTCTTTGGGTGGAAATGGGGGTTGCTAAAGCTCTGTGTTCTTTATCTGGTGCCTCTTAGGGATGGTGAGCGTCATGTCCTACAGAAATGCTGACTTTTCTTACAGTATGTGGAAGGGTGGAAGTGCTAGCACTTGGTAAGTAGAATGTTTTGACTTGTGTTTTCATACAGTAGTTGATTCATTGAAGAATAACTGAATGGAATGGAAACTCCATTCCTTCCATTGCTTAGGCCGAAAGTCTCGTCATCCTTCACTCCCCTCTCTTTCTCTTACAATCCACATCTGATCCAGCAGAAATGTTTGGCTGTGCCTTCAAAATATATGCTGAATTTGACGACTTCTCACCAACTCCACCATGCCATCCTGGGCCAAGCCACTTTCTTTGCTCATCTGGCATATTGCATTAGCCTCTAGTCTTCTGGCCTCAGCCCTTGCTCCTCTTCAGTCTGTACTCAACACAGCAGCAGCTGGAGTGAGCCTGTTCAAACATGTTAGGTCATGCCACTCAAAACCCTTTGCATCTTATCTGGAGTAAAAACCAAACTTTTTATTGTGATCTACAAAGCTCTGGCCCCACCTCAGCTCTCCCACCTTATCTCCTACCCACCTCTTCCCTCCACTTTAGAGCCTTTGCACTGACTATTCACTCTGTCTGGAATGCTCCTCCCTTGGTTTAACCATGGCTGGCTTCCTTATTTCCCTCAGGTCTTTACCAAGGTCACCTTCTCAGTGATATCTGTTAGCACATGATATCTAAAATCACAACCTATCCCAACGCTTCACTTCCTCTCCTCTATGTTCTGTTTCTCCTTAATATTTATTACTAACATCTTATTCTACTTATTGTCTGTCTTCCTCACTAGGATATAAGCTCCATGCAGGCAGTTCTGATTATTCCTAGTGCCTGGTACATAGCTGGCACATAGTAGGTGCTCAATAAATATTTATTCAATGAAATAATTTCCATAATTCTAGTGATTTGAGGGAAAGACAGTCTGAATTGATTAAAAGTCCTTATAGCAGTCTATTTTCAAAAAATATCATCATGCTTTGAAAAAATATTTAATAAAAAAAAATGTGCCAGGTGCTTTGTAGGTTCTATATGAAACACATTTAAGGAATTTACATCCTAGAATAATTTACTTTTAGATTTTGCCATTTAAATAAGAGTCCCCAGAATTTCATCTCCAGTGCTCTTACTTTCTGTAATCTTTCCTTGTACAATCTCATTTTTGCTCATGACTTCTATAACTTCTATGCTGATGACTCCCTAATCAATATCTCAAGGCCTCACTTCTTTCCTAAGTTCCAGATCCACATTTCTAGGTATCTGGAAGCAAAGGCCCTTAAAACATAGTTGGTACCAAATTCATTCTTTTCTTTCTCAAATACACTTCTCTGTTCTCATGATCAGTGCCCAGCAATATCCTACACTTTGCCCCGCATTGATCAAGTCAGAATCATCAGTGGGCATTTGACTCCTCCCTCTTATGGCTGTATATCCAACAGTTACCAAGTGCCACAGATTGTACCTTAGAATTGGGTCTGACCGAGTACGGGTGATGCACTCTAAAAGGTTCCCAGACCCTGGAGCATGCCAACTAGAGGAGAAGCTCTAGTGATCAGGGTTGGGTGTGGGTGTCAATGAAAATTGGGAAACAGCCACAACAGTACCTGCGAAATTGATGCCCAGTGAACAAAAAATCCCCATGGGGAGGTGCAACAACCTTTCAGTAAATACCCAGAAACTTCTAGAGTCTGGGGCAAGGCTGAGTGGATCATATTCATCCAGAAACATAGGACCACTTGAGTACTATTCTAGACTCAACTCCACAAGTTCCTTGAAAGAAATAATATACATAGAAGAAAATTCCTGACACCTGAATACCCTCAAACATTTCTTTTGCGAAATATAGAGAAGATACAAAAAGGTACAAATATCATTCATATTAACAAAACCTAAAATTAATTACGGTGAGTATTTCCATATTAGCTTAGTCTTTCCTTTTAAAAGGAAAACATTACAGATAGAGTTCAAGCTTTTCCTTTTACCACAAGTTTCCATCTTATTCTTGTCTACTTCCCCGCAAAAGCATTAACTAGCACAAGATTGTGCATCTTTCCAGACCATTTTTAATCCTTTATATATATGAATTTATATAGAGTCCCTTTTGTGTTTTTAAATGATCATAACTTGTATTATACTATACCTATCATTCTGCAACTTGCCTTTTCCTTCAATAGTTAGTTTTGTAGGTCTAGCAATATAAGTAAATCTAGCTCATCCCTTTTCATTGTCGTGCAGTATTTCTCTTTGCAAATATATCATGTATCATATATTCTTTATCCATTCTCATTTTGATGAATAGTCATTTCCAATTTTTACTATAATGAACGATACGGTAATGAACATCTTAATATGTCTCTTTGTGTACATGTGTGAGAGTTTCTCTATCCCGAGAGATGGAATTACTGCACCATAAGGCATATACATTTTCAGTTATGCAAGATTTTGACAGATTTCTCTTCAAAGTGATTTTAAAAATTATTTTCTACTATTTTAGTCTTAGACCTTATTTTAAAACTTGAGGAGTTAAACTAGAGTATATAAAGAACTTCTATGGGTAGCTGAGGATCTAGAACAAAACTAGGTCAAATAGCCTGCTCTTTCTCCTTTCCTCCAAGTCTCTCTTAAATTTTGAATTTCAGGCCAGTCTACAAGAGAAAGGTCAATGAGAAGAGGAGAACACAAAAAGCCAAAGCAAGATGTATTTGCTTCAATACTAGAAAAGAGCTGTGTAGACACCCACTCTTTAAGAATTTTGGGCTGGGGCACCCAAGAGTACCAAAGAATAAGAGAGATAAGAGCTTACACATGTTGAATATTTACTGTAAGCCAGAACTATTTTAAGTGTATCCGTATATTTAACCCTTATAATGAATCTCAGGAGGTGAGTCATCTTTTCTCATGTATTGCCAGTGCCTTTTTTCAGAGATTGAAACTGAAGCACAGGGATAGTACATAATTGGCCAAGTGGCTAATAGTCAGCCTCGCAGTCTGACTACACTCACAGGCCTTCCTAACCTGCTAACAGAAAAGAGAATTCCAAAAGCCAAAATCCAAGATAGCCCAATATAACATTCAGCCCAATTCTTGAAAATGTGAGTGCCCTTGAACATGACCAATCCATGGAAGCATTCCTGCTCCTTGGGAGCATCATGGGAGATTAAAGGGGAGGAGCTCTCAACTCTTTCCCCTGAAAGTCAACAGAAAAGAAAACAAACTTTGATGTCTCCAGAGGAAGAATTAGGAAAAGGCACCTAGTTGTGGAGAGGCAAGTTCCAATTAATCTCAAAAAATAATTTTTTCAAACAAGGCTGTTAGAGCAAAGATCAAGAACAATCTAAATGTCTATAGATAGGGAAATGAGTAAAATAGTTTTGGTGTATTGGTAACAACATATTGTAATTTAATGTATAAAATCTTTTTTAAAAAAAATGAAAAAACTTTATATATTATATAGATCTCTAAGGTATATTATTAAATGAAAAAAAGCCAAATACAGAATAATGTAAATATTATTCTACTATTTGGGTGTGGTTGTGAAAAGTAGACAGGAAGACTATATTCTTATATTTACTATTTGTAAGAATGCATGAGAAACAACAGTAGCCTTCTGTGGAGAATGGAGGAGGAAGGAGACTTCCTTATGTTTCCTTTTATGCTTTTGAATTTTTGAATTACATGAGGGTTTTATCTCTTGAAAAAAATTACTTAGAATACATTTTAAAAATGAAAATGAACACAAAGATAGAAGAAATTTTATGTGAGAGGAAGTTGGGGATGGGGAATTGAGTGGTCTTTTCGACTAAGTAACCATGATCATTAAAGCTTCTTTATGAGGTAGTGAGTTCTGTGTTAGTGGCATCATTCAAAGGGAAGAAAGATAAACACTCCAGGGAATGTTGGGAAGGGGAATTCAGGCCAGAGATAGGAGCTTACATTCCATGGCATGTACAAATTTCACAATCTAGAATTTTAAGATTTTACTCTTTTATGTCTGTTATTCATGAGGCAGTGTCTTGACTCAAAGCTATTTATTTCCCCTCTATTATATTTAGCTTTACAGAGTAAAGCTTTTGTTTTGTTTTTTATCACCAGGAATCAATTTTTAGCTTGTGTGCTAGCTAACAATGTTGTAATCACAGAAGATGTGCTATTCACATTTGTTGACTGAATGCTTTGGAGAGCTTCCAAAATCTTCCCTTCCCTTCTAAAATAGTGACTTACTTTGGAATTGTATATTTTAAAATGTTACTTTCTTTTAAAGAATAAAATTGTACAAACTAAAACACCCTATAAACCAAAAGTCAAAAGTGATTCAATGTTCTAAATATTTATTTATTTTCTTTTGTCTTAAAGGTTAACAGCTTTTGCTTTAAGAGTACTTGGACAAGTAAATAAATATGTAGAGCAGAACCAAAATTCAATTTGTAATTCTTTATTTTGGCTGGTTGAGAATTGTCAATTAGAAAATGGAGCTTTCAAGGAAAATTCCCAGTATCAACCAATAAAATTACAGGTAAGGAAACCAAATGTACAAATTAGCAATAGTATTGTTTCGTTTTGTTTTGTTTTTTTGAGACAGAGTCCTGCTTTGTTGCCCAGGCTAGAGTGAGTATCGTGGTGTCAGCCTAGTTCACAGCAACCTCAAATTCCTGGGCTCAAGTAATCCTACTGTCTCAGCCTCCTGAGTGGCTGGGACTATAGGCATGCGCCACCATGCCCGGCTTATTTTATCTATATATTTTAGTTGGCCAATTAATTTCTTTCTATTTATAGTAGAGACAGGGTCTCGCTCTTGCTCAGGCTGGTTTTGAACTCCTGATCTTGAGCAATCTGCCGCCTCAGCCTCCCAGAGTGCTAGGATTACAGGCGTGAGTCACTGCGCCCAGCCAGCAATAGTTTTATTTACAATTTTGAGTTTCATTCTCATCCTTTTATGGGAGGATGAAAAAGAAGAAAAGAAAAAAGTATATATATAATCCTGCAAGAAACTCCTTTTACGAGCAAGCAAAGAATACAAAAGGTCTTCCCACACTATCTGATGTGACAAGATCTTCAGAAAATTCACTAGAGGTCAGATAAGTGATATTGTAGACATCCTGTATGACAGGCATTCATTGTTCACAGGGCATAAATTCCAGAGATCTCAGAATGAGTAATATGTACTAATTTGTCTGCCTACACTCAATATGAATCTGTAACTCAAGTTCCGAGCCTTTTTACAGGTCAAGGTTGCAAGGTGTTGTCATGACAGACGGGACCCTATTTATATCCTGTTAGTGAGAAAGATGGGGGTCAATTTATTAAAAAGTACAACAAAGAGCTTTTGAGATTAGAGTCTACATACAAGCTTGAATTAAAAAGTACAAACAGTGCTCAACATTATGATGGTATGAAAGCAGTATGCATTCAGTAGAAATCATACTTCTAGTACTCATTCAACCATTCTGTTTTTCACTTTCAGTACAGTATTTAATAAATTACATGATATATTCAGTACTTTATTATAAAATAGGCTTTGTGTTAGATGATTTTGCCCAACTGTAGGCTAATGCGAGTGTTCTGAGCATGTTTAATGTAGGCTAGGCTAAGTTATGATATTAGCTAGGTTAGGTGTATTAAACACATTTTCAGTTTAGAATAGTTTCAATTTATGATGAGTTTATTAGGACATAACCCCATGATAAGTGAAGGTGCATCTGTAATTATACTATCACTTCAAGATATCTCTATATCATCTATCCCTTAAAATGTCTCTTTAAGATTCAACAGAATCTCTTTTTTTCTGCCTGTACCAATCCAATCCCTTTCTTATCAGTCATGAGTGACCTCCATGACTGACATTGGCTCTCATAGTGGTCCTCAGTTGTAATAATAGCAAATTAGAACTCCCACAAGAAATGGGACAATGAATATCATCTAGGTGCTATTTGAAGAGTAAAATACTAACATGCTTTTTTCTTAAGATACTCATCCACCCATCCATCTATCCACATTCATTCAATAACCACTCACTGAGTATCTTAATACATACAAGGGACTATTTTGGGCATGGCAGGGCAGAAGGGGTGGGAAGGTTGGACCCCAGATAGTATTCCTGCCACAAGGGAGTTCATACACTGATAAAGAATGTGGGGTATAAATGCTAGTATAAATACTAGCAACTCTAATCAATGTGTATGTCTGTATGTGCATTTATTTATTCAGTAAATATCTATTGAATGCATACTAAGTGCTAGATGGCAAGGACACAATAGTGAACAAAACAGGTGTGGTCACTGAGGCCACACAGCTTACAATCCAGCAGAAATGTCAGATATTAAGTAATTTCCAGTGTGTGATACATGTTAAGAAAAGGGAAATAGAGTTTCACCAAAAGCTGAGGGTCTAACCTAGTTTGGGAGAGTTGAAAAAAATGAGTCAGCCAGGCTCCCAGGAGACAAGTTCAGGAGGGAGGGAAGCAGAAAGAGCATTTCAAGTAGAGGCAACAACGTGCCTGGCATTTTTTTTTAAGGATTAATATTCTTTTTTTTATTGAAAATAAAGCATAAAACATGGTATCTGGCTAAATGTATACATTGTGGAATGACTAAATCAAGCTAATTAACATGTATTACCTCAAATACTTCTCATTTTTTGTGGTGAGAACATTTAAAATTTACACTCCTAGCAATTTGCAAGTTTATAATACACTGTTCTTAACCATAGTAACCATGTTATACAATATATCTCCAGGACTTATTCTTCTCCCCAATCACCACCACCCATAGCCCCTGGCAACCACCATTCTATTTTTGCTTCTAGGAGTTTGGCTTTTTTAGATTTCACATGTAAGTGAGATTGTGGAGTATTTGTCTTTTTGTGACTGTTTTATTTCACTCAGTATAATGTCCTTTAAGTTCATCCATGTTGTCACAAATGACAGGAATTCCTTCTCTTTTAAGACTGAAGAGCACTCCATTGTGTATATGGTCGGCTTTCCGTATCCGTGGGTGCTGTATCCTAAGATTTAATCAACCTCAGATCAAAAATATTCAGGAAAAATAAATAAACAAAAATACAACAATTAAAAACCAATACAATAAATATTTATATAGCATTTACATTGTATTAGGTATTGTAAGTAATCTAGAGATAAGGAGGATGTGTGTTGGTTATATGCAAATACTATGCCATTTTATATAAGGAACTTGAGCATTCATGAATTTTGGTATCTGCAGGGGTCTTGGAACCAATCCGCAGCAGATACCAAGAGACAAGTGTATACCACATTTTCTTTATCCATTCATCTGTTGATGGACATTTAGGTTGATTCCATATCTTGGCTATTATGAATAATGCTTCATTGAACATTGAACATTGCACTGCTTCAACACGCTGATTTCATTTCCTTAGCATATATACCCAGAAGTAGAATTTCTGGATCATATGGTAGTTCTATTTTTGATATTTTGAGGAAACTCCATATTATTTTCCATAATGTCTCTGCTAATTTACATTCCCACCATCAGTGTACAGGGGGTTCCCTTTTCTCCATATCCTTGCCAACACTTGTTATCTCTGGTCTTTTGGATAATAGCCATCCTAACAGATGTGAGGTGATATCTCCTTGTAGTTTTCATTTGCATTTCCATGATGATTAAAGATGTTCAACATTTTTTCATATACCTGTTTTGCCTGGGCTTTTGAATTGGAAACAGAGAGAGTGGTTCATCAAAGAACTGGGACCACAAAAGCTAGGGGGAGTGGCATGAAATAAAGCTGGAGAAGTAAACAGACTTCACTGAAGGTCTTCTAAGCATTGCACTGGAATATCACTACACTAAGAGGAAAAAATATGGGAGAACAGAGACCAATTAGTGCTTCAGAGAGGAGGTGGCATTTTAACAGGGTCCTGAAGGATGGGGAGAATTGGAATGTGGTGAAGAAGTATGAAGTGGGGCTTGGGGAGGGGAAGGGTAGATGGGTAGGTGAAGGCATTCAAGTAAGAAAGATCCAGAGCTTACTGAGAAGTGGTAAGCAGTCCAACTGGACTGCATGAAGGGAAAGAGTGGGAGATAAGGCTCAAAATGGAGATTAGAACCAGGTCATTTTACTTTAAAGACACCATTTCACTCTTATTTTAAAGCATTGCTTATTTTTTAGGGTACCTTGCCTGTTGAAACCCAAGAGAACACCTTATATCTTACAGCCTTTACTGTGATTGGAATTAGAAAGGCTTTTGATATATGCCCACTGATGGTAAGTGAGCATTTTCTTTCTCTAACACTCATCATGTATTTCTATATCACAATACCGAAGGCGTCACCAATCTGAAGACATTTAGTTCTAAAAGCTTCTTTTTCTTCTTTTCACATTAGTTGAAAATAACTTTAACTCCAAAATCAAAGTATTTTAGAACTATTATAGATATTAAACATCACTTAGTCCAACAACTCGTTGACGGTTTAGAGAACTGAGGCCCATAAGTATGGTGAATTCAATTGCCCAGTGTCACAGGCTACTGAATTGCAGAGCTGAGCCTAGAACCGATAACTGGGACTGTGATGGGAGAGTGACCCAGTGTCTCGTTTCCCTCTCTTATCTCTGCTAGATCCTACTGTATGTATGTTACTGTTGCCTTGTAGTTGAGGGACTCTGTACCATGCCAGTGCTGAGGAGACATGACAGCAAATTTGCTTCTTTAGCTTGTTCTGCTTCATTTGTTCAGAAGCTGAGGGGAGAATAGAGTGGATCCACCTAAGTGAATCAACATAGAAGATTCCAAAGGTTAATGGCGATGATACCCTGGTCTGGGAAGAGATGGAGCCCTGAGTTGAGGTTAAATACTCAGGCCTACAAATCAGAAGTCAATTAGATATGCCCTTCAAACCAGGATAAAGAATCGAGATGGAAAAATTCAAGGGGATTTGCAGGACTGGAACCACAAAACAAAACAATTTCCTTTTAGTTTGTTTCAAAAACATTGGTATTTACACTTAACAAGACAAAATAATCAATGACAACCAGTTCCTAGGGGCCTAGAGGGCCAGTTGGCATTTAGTGGCCACATGAGTGAGAGACACAGGCAGAACTGGGAGACTAGGAGCCAGGCTGGATGTTAGCAGCCTTGCATCAGGCTTTCTCCTAACCCACTTATCCAAAAATAATTATTTAATAGTGTTGGGACAAAGCAATTGGGACTATTTTCTCAGGAATTCTCAGGATCAAAAAGTACTTTCGCAGCACTCTTTTCCTGCTATTTATGGTGTTATTTTAAAAGTATATCTCCTTTTGAATGCAAGAGCCTGTCTCAGCCATGCTGAGAGGGAATGATGAAAGTTGTGTCTGTGCTTGTTGCTTCTTCTTCCTGGACACTAAGTGTGAATTTGGAATCAGAAACTAAAGGGGCAAAACTTCTGAAGGGGAAGCGAGAATTTGGAGGCAAAAAGCTTAACCTAGTTTGAACAATGTCATTGTCCCTTCTGAGATGATGCTTTGCTTCTCTCAGAAGGATTTGCTTCACTGAGATGCCATCCATTTTCATTAGGTTGGTCCTCTTTCCACCCCTCATCTTGCCTGCCCCAGGATGGTGTAACCTGAGGGTAGTTCATATCAGTTCATAGGATGCTTGACAAAGAAACTTAGGTATCTTATGCTCTTGTTTGCAGAAAATCAGTACAGCTGTAACTAAAGCTGAAAACTTCCTGCTTGAAAATACCCTTCCAGCCCGGAGCACCTTTACGCTGGCCATTGCTGCTTATGCACTTTCCCTGGGAGATAAAACTCACCCACAGTTTCGTTTAATTGTTTCAACCCTAAAGAGGGAAGCTTTGGCTAAAGGTATGACCTGTTCCATACATTTATTCATAAAGCATTTACTAAGTCTGCTGATTCTGGGAAGTGGGTGGCGGCATGAAAAGTTGAGTTGGACACATCACTGCCCTCAAGGAACAAATCATCACAATACAATGTAATAAGTGCTGTTATTCATTCATTTATTCATTCATTAAACAAATATTTATTCATTCCTTTACTCCATAAATATAAATTGAGTAGCCACCGGATACTTCCTTTGTACCTGGCACTGTTCTAGGTTCTGGGGATAAGAAAACAAACAAAATAGACCTAAAAAAATTCAGTCCTTCATGAAACTTACATTCTAATTGGGGAGCAACAAACATGATAAATAAGTAAAATTTTGTGGATAGGTTGGTGATGACTAATATGAAGGAAAATAAAGCAAGGAAAGGAAATAAGGTGAGGAGTGGGTTGCATTTTTAGATAGGGCACCTAGTCTGAAGCATCCCTGAAGATGGTGTTTGAGTCAAGACCTAAAAGGAGGTAAGAAACAATCCTGTGGCTATCTATAAGGATGTTCCTGGTGGGGAAACAGCAGGTGCAAATCACCTGAAGCACGAGCATGCCTGGCGGTCCAATAATGAAAAGGAGGCCAGTGTGACTGCAGAGGAGTGAGACGAAGAGTAGGAAGTAAGGTCAGGGAAGGAAAGGGTGAAGGAGCATGGGCAGGTCATGTAGGACGTTAGACGTCATTACAGGTCTATTTGGGGCTTCTGTATTCAGTTGTGGATGGACAAGTCACCCAAGCAAGCAGGTGAATTGAGGGTAAAATCCAGCCTGTGCTCCAGTCCCCCAGCTGTGCACCCTGGTTTAGGGCTGCTTCCACTCAAAGCCAGGGTTGCCTGTGTCTCATCCACGTCAAGGTGCTGTGGGACCAGAGGGAGCCTAGAACTTCAGCTTTGAATGAGAAGGGAAGCCACTGGAAGATTTTAAGCAAACAAGTGCATGACCTGGATTTTATTCTACCAGGTTTGCTATAAAAGTATGTATTTTGTTTTGAAGAATGAAGGTATTGCTTACTACAGGTCAAGAGTAAAGAAACAGAAAGAGTAGCAGTGATCATTGGCATGATTGGGCACTTCAGAGCCCTCTCCTGCCTGAGGTTTTCTAAAAGTTTTATAAATATTACTGAGGTTTATAACCATCTACAAAATTCGGCTTCTGTCATCAATTGTTTAAAAATGACTAAATTTTAACATATACCTCAAAACCATTTGTATGATACTTCTAAAATAATACAAAACAATTTGTTGTGCATTGTGAGATATGGGTCATAAATCACAAAATTTAAGAGACAGAGGGGAACTTAATAATTCAAATAATGTTTGAGCTAGAAGTTTCTTTAAAAACCTAAACTAAACCCTTTGTTTTAAATACAGCAAATCTGAGTCTCTGAGAGGGAAGGAAAGTATCATGTCCAAGGTCATGTGAATAATGTAGTTATGAAATATGAACATACACATCAAAATTTCCAAATATACATTATTGGCTTTTTAAAAAAATTATTTCCAAATATGCATTACTATTTTTTAAAATAATTTGTTCCAGGAAGAAAAATTTGAGGTTACAAGTTTAAATTGCTAAAGCAATAACAAATATAATTAGAACCTAATGTATGAAAGATACTACATATGTGAAATTATCTTTAGTGCTTTAAATTGGGAAGAGAGGCTGGGCATAGTGAGCTCACGCCTGTAATCCCAGCACTCTGGGAGGCCGAGGTGGAAGGATCACTAGAGGCCAGGAGTTTAAGACCAGCCTGGGCAACATAGTGAGATCCCATCTCTACAAAAAATTAAAAATAAATATATAAATAAATAAGAGATAACAAAAGACTGAACTAAGGCTTTGGGTATGATCTCATAATTTTCAGGATGTGAATTTTTGCCATTAGGGAGAAAGGTTTTCCAATTTATGTTTTCATGTCAATAATAATAATAATAATCCTTTTTATGTACGTGGTGTTTTCAGGTTTAAAAAAACTTTTACATTTAGTATCTCATTTGAGTTTTACTGCAATGGAAGAAACTATTATCTATACTATAGGTATTAGGAAACCAAGTCCCACAAAATTAAAGGAATTTGCCCAAGTGGACATAGTCAGTTAGCAGGAGAGATAAGAATTTGGCTTTACTAATTCTCAGTTTATTTTGCTTTCCACTCTACTATACTACCTCTCCCTAGTACATGTGGAATTACTATGTTGATCTTCTTAAATATGGATTGAGAATCTTTTATCTGAAATGCTTGGCACCAGAAGTGTTTTGGATTTCAGATTTTTTCAGATTTTGGAATATTTGTATATACATAATGATATTTCTTGGGGATTGGATCCAAGTCTAAAATTTGTTTATGTTTCATATACACGTTATATACGTAGCCTGTAGGTAATTTATACAGAATTTTTTAAAATCTTGTGAATGAAACAAATTTTGACTTTATTTCAACTGCAACCCACAAGGTCAGGGTGGAATTTTCCACTTGTGACATCACATTGGCACTCAAAAACTTTCAGATTTTGGACCATTTTGTATTTTGTATTTTTGTATTAGGGCTGTTCAACCTGTAAAGTCAAGTAGCATTATATTAAGGGATCTTGTTTTGTATTAGTCATCTTGAGGAAGTTTTTCTTACAAAGAAAGGTAAGTAACTTGTAGAAACTGGAAAGCCACAATTATACCTGTTAGAATTGTTATGTCAAATTCACATTTTTAATCATATTAATGAATGTGATTTGTTGATGTTCAGGTAATCCACCCATGTATCGTTTTTGGAAAGACGGTCTGCAACAAAAAGACAGCTCTGTACCTAATGCTGGTACAGCACGTATGGTAGAAACCACTGCCTATGCTTTACTCACCAGCTTGAGCTTGAAAGAAATGAATTATGTCAACCCAATCATCAAATGGCTATCCGAAGAACAGAGGCATGGAGGTGGCTTTTATTCAACCCAGGTAACATTTTTTTGTCTCATTTCATCCTCCTGTAGACATTTTTATTTGCTCCCAGACCACACATTCCACATTTATTCTAGCATGCATGCTTTTGTCCACCAAATAGCACGCCACAGGTATGAATAAACATCCAGAATCAAAGGACTACACCCCAGAGGTTGTCTGCATGAATATCCTTATTATGCAGAGGAGGGAATGAGCCCAGGGAGGTTCACTCAGGAAGTTAGTAGCAGAGCCAAAATCAGAACTCATGTCTCCTAACACTAAGCAAAAGAACTTTCTTTATGATTCTTAATCATTATGAAAGGCTAGCATGATTATCAGCAATTATGTCACATCCTATGTAATAAATAATGGCTGCCATGTAGATAAAGGTACTGATACTTCTTCCCCACCAAAAAAATAAATAAAAAGTGAGAGAAATACTGATTGTTTGATATTTTGTAACTATTATATAGTTGTATAACATACACCTATATCCAAAGTTTAGCTCAAATGTTACCATCTTCCTTGTTTCCTGGATGTTTGGATAATGATGGAGTGTGTATGTCTATATATATAAAATTTAGAGGTAGAGGGGTCCTTCAGTAGTAATTTAGTGATCATCTAATAGGTTTCATCTTGGGTATAACTGTGGGATTAGCAGAAAAGATTGCTCTATTGATTAGTATTGGCTGCCATGAACATAGACAGAGGAAATAGCTATGAATTTAGCATCTCTGATCTAGTCATGTTTCCTGATTTTATAGATGAAGAAGATGAGGTCCAGAAAGATAAAGTTCATTCACTTATCCCTTTAACAAATACTTGTTGACTAGCTACCATATGTACCTTCTGAATGTAATGGACATTGTTTTTGTCAATTTTGTGCTATTATAACAGAATACCGGAGACTGGTTAATTATAACAAATAGAAATTTAAAATTAGCTCATGATTCTGGAGGCTAGGAATTTCAAGAGCAAAGGACAAGAATGTAGTGAGAGCCTTCTTGCTGTGTTATCCCATGGTAGAAGGTCAAATAGAAAGTGAGGAAGAGAGACAAAGAGACAGAGAGAGACAGAGCAAGGAGGAGCCAAATGCGTGCTTTTATAAGAAACCCAGACCTGCAAAAACAAACAAACAAACAAAACTAAATCCTGCAATAACAGCATTAATCCCTTCATGAGGGTGGCACCCCCATCACCCTAACACTTCCCAATGCCACTGCATTGGGCATCAAGTTTCCAATACATGAACTTTGAACCATTGCAGACACCAAGAAAGACATATGATTTCCACCTCTGCAATGGATCCCTTAACCAGTTCCACCGGTCAGCTGGAGTTTCATCTCCAGACGGTGCTGCCCTACCCTCTCCTAAAAAAGGGCATTTGTAAACAGGGAGTATATAAATAAGCTAAACATATTTTTGTACCTTGCTGATTGTTGATAGGATACAATTAATGCCATTGAGGGCCTGACAGAATATTCACTCCTGATTAAACAACTCCGCCTGAATATGGATATCAAAGTCTCTTACAAGCACAAAGGTAACTTCTACCAATATAAGATGACAGAGAAGAATTTCCTTGGGAGGCCATTGGAGGTAAATGATGAATTTTTTGTAATATTTTACAGTTGCATGGGACCATCGAAACCATCTATTCCGCCCGTATTTTACAAATGTGTATATTCACTACTTATACATCTGCTGAGTGCCTGCTAGGTCCTGAGCAGGGTGCCTGCTATATCCTGGGCATGAGGGATCCAAAAGTAAAGCACGGAAAACCTGTGTGCTGGGGAGAGACCGTCATTTAAATAGACAGTGAAAAATAAGAGTCTTGATGGGTACGTGGAATTACCGAGGGTGTTTCCTGATACACACTGGAATCTGTCAAATGTGTCCAGATGTATGGGTCAAATCTGGAAGAATCAGAATGAATTATCCAGGTGAAGAAAAGGGAAGAATCTTTCAGACATAGATAATAGTACACATAGTACAGCAGCAGAGTAAGAAAGAAGATGTGTTTGGAAGTCTGTCAGTGGTTTCTTTTGGCCCTGGTCATCCATGCAGACTGTAGCCAGGGTGGAGGTAGCTTTAGGGCCCCCAATTCCTTACCCCATGTCCTTTGCTACCATTGGAGTCTTAAAAGTTAAAACCAATAGCTTTTGAAAATTTCCCCAAGAAAAAGATACATTGGAAAAACTAGATTCTATATTAATATTCACTGCCAGTATACAGCTGCTAATACATATTTTTCTAATTACCATGTTTGTATTATTTTCAAGTATATTTAAATATACAAATAATTGGAAATAGTCCCCACTGTCAACATCCTCCACAAGTTGATGTTTGTGAAAAGCGAATAAGCATGACAAATGAAATTTAATGCAAAAATTGCAAACCAGTGGCCCATAGTAAAATATATATTATATATATATATATGGATATGGATATAGACATAGATATATGGCAACATTTAGAGATCCAGAGATTTCAAAAAAAATCTGATTCCCAACTTCTCTTCAAAAACTCAAAGATCTAGTAACAGGGCTCGGGGCATTGACATACATGCCTTCTTCAATTTTCTGCAATCCTCACAAGTCACATGACATCTGCATATGCATTTATGTTCATTCTTGCTTTGTGCCTGGGCCTCTGCAGGCATTTGTGCTTGTGGTTCCTAGTTGAGGAATGTGTATCTCCTTTCCCTGGGAGCATTTAGAGTTCACCATAGATTCACATTCTGACACTAAGCTCTAAAGATGAGATCTTGATGTGAGAGGTAGGCCTATTTGTAGTAGCTGGAATTATTCTTTTCTAGAGGGGTAATGTTGTAAGGGCTGCTTGTCATCTTACAATAACCTAAACCTCAGCCCAGGATGCTGCCTCCATGTGAAACCTGGGCTGTTTTTAGCTAGTTCGAAATTCTCCATTCCAGTGTTTCCTGAATGTGTGGGGCACTGTAGTTTGAACGAAGTTAAACAAGTTCTTTAATCCAAGATTCCCCTAATCTTTAATATGCATGTGAGTAAGTGAGGTGATTCTGGGGAGGAAAAGGTGCAGAGGCAGGGCACAATGCACTGCATCTCCCAAACTTATTTATCCATAGTCGCCTATTCTCAGGAAGCATTTCAAGGCACTTGTTTTCCCGTGAATGCTGCTATATTCCATCAGGAAGAACAAGAAAGTTGACCTATTTTCCTACATTTACTAAAAGTTAAAGAAAGGATTGACAAACTTTAATGCATGCAGAATCCCTGTCGCATTGGCGTGCTGAGCAAAGGGAAGGGGAGGCTGCAGACTTGGAGTAAAGGAAGAGCCAACTCTTCATCTTCAGGCCCCTTGCTCAAAATGATCTCTACCAACTTTCCACAAGTTAGGGAGCATTTGGATTGTGGGGGGGTTTCTCTGGAAAGAAGAATTACTCAACTCAGTTCCTGTCTTCACTTTCCTCCTGGCAGACTGGGAATAGCATTAGCAACCAAGGATTTGACAGGCTTGGGTGGGGTGTGAGGAGTTTGGGGTAAGGTACCAGGGGTTTTGACAAACAAAGCCTAGTGACAAATGGGGAAAATGAACCATCAAGAGGTGGAAGAGGGGTGCAAAGGGGAAAGTAGGAGAGGGCCAAAGATGGATTGCACCCACACTAGAGTTACGTGGAAGTTCCCTGTTCCTGGTGCTAATGAAAATGATCTTCGCTGGCACATAGAATGCTGATTCCTGAGCTAGACACTGAAAGGAATTTATTCAGTTGACAAAAGGAGATGAAGATCCAGTTTTACCATAACCATATATAAATGAAAATGTAACCCAAACTGACCTCTGACAAGTTGGTTTTGTTGGTTCACTCAAGAGACCTCAGACATTTTATTTACGTGTAGAAGGAAAGTGGGAAGTTCCAACATTTTTCAGTGCCTACTATGGACATAGCTACTATGGACATAGCAATTTCAATGTCTTATCCATTTAATCACACAAGGACTCTGAGAGGGGAGGCTGGTAGGTGTCAGCCCACTCTCTTCATTGTTCTATACTCCCTCCCTATTGGATGATAAAAGAAAGCATGGTTTCTCTACCCACCTTTCCAGGTGCCTCTCAACGATGACCTCATTGTCAGTACAGGATATAGCAGTGGCTTGGCTACAGTACATGTAAGTATTTAATTGAGAGCCAATAGGGATTTAGGTGTCCTTTTGTACTAGCTAACATAAAAGTCAGGGATTTTGCCACAAAGAAATCTGGGCTTCAGTAACCATGACTAAAGTAGCATTCGTTAATCTAATTCTTCCTAGCAATCTTTGTAACTGGCCTCACAATTTATTTTTGTACATTCTGTGTATTTGTGGAAATTTGTACATTTTGTATATTTATGGGAATTATATATATTTATATATAGATATATAATTTTATGATTACATATGTACCTATGTTTGTATATGTGTGTGTGCACATATATGTATATATTTTCTCTATGGTTAGTAACATAGTCATATCTCATTTATCCAGCAGCTTTAAGGATTGATGTTTTCTACATAAAGGCTTATATTTCTTTTATTTTAGCCATTTTGGTAGTTGCAAACTTTTCTAAGCTATTTATGTGTGTCCATGCAGTCTTAGACTGCATGGTCTGAGCATCATCATTCTATTGATGACTTTAATCATGCTCTTATATTTACTATATCTTTATTCCTTCAAGGACTATTTATAATATTGCATGGGGGTGTGGATTGTCCACTTTTCTATCACTTCTGGTTGCTCTCAATGTGCATACTTCTGGCAGCCCCTGCACATCCATACACACCTAAACTTTGTTGTTGGCCATGACGATGTGTGGGCTGGGAGAAACCTGCAATTCCTAGCCTTACAGTGCTATGTGTTAAATTAAAATATACAGGCTCATTTTAACTTAACAGGATGAGAGCCTTGAGAACTTTACTGTAGATTAAGGTGGTCAGATTTGACCACATAGGATTTGGACCAAGTTTCTGCCTTGTCAGAAGTCATGTTTTGCTTACTTTGAGCTTCTCAGCTACATTTCAGATTATATACTTTGCTGAAAGTCCAGCTGCTGGAAAAATGAGTCATTAATATATACCATTTGTACTGGATTGTGAAAGTAATACTTCAGGCATCCCATTTGCAGCACCAGTATTGCCATGGTAACTTTTTCACTTTCCCATTATAAGTAGAATCTTGTTTACTTGCCCCAATATAGGTAAGAACTGTAGTTCACAAAACCAGTACCTCTGAGGAAGTTTGCAGCTTTTATTTGAAAATTGATACCCAGAACATTGAAGGTAAAACAGCATGATTTATATTGTAATTTTGGCTAAACATAAAGAATGTCAAATAGAGAGCTCCCCTGACTAGGAAAAATGTTCTTCCTTAAGAAACAAAAATGTTTAATTGTATTCTTTAGCAGGTTGACATCCAAGTAAACATTACTGCCATTTATTACAATAGATGGAACTCTTAGTTCCATCATAGTTGGAAACTAAACTTAATAACGAAGATAAATGTATTCATTATTGATCAAGAAAATATTTTGACTAACTACATTACTTTTTTAAAATGTCACTAGTTGTAAAGCCACAAAAAGATCTAATTCTAGTACGATGAATTTCTTCTACTTTTGTGTCAGCTTTCAGTTCAGGACCCTGAATTCTCTATTACCCTGCTAGTTTTCCATCCCTTAGCCTTCTGTATTCCAAGGGGTCAGGCAAATGCACATTTCTCTGCCTCTATCTTTAATTTGGTCTCCCCAGTACTTATGGCTATTTTTTTTAATTTCCTTTTTTTTGTTGTTTACCCTGTGATATTCAGATCTCTCTGCTGGTTGGCTCTCCCTTCTCAGGCCAAAATAAAGTCCACTTGCAGACTCCAGCCGGCTGCCTCCAGGGTCAGGCCAAGTTCTGCTGCCTCTGCATTGGTGTCTTCCATTTGTGGCTCAGAGGCCTGTTCCTACAGAAAACTTCCCAACACCCTGCAAATCTAGGCATCTGCCAAACAAGTTACCAATACATATTTATCTCAAATGACTTCTTCTTTAAACTATAAGTTCTTTGAGAGCAGAGAACTGTTCTAATTATTTAAAGACTTGCCCATATTGTCAGTAGGCTTGAATTTCTGTTAAAATTACCAAAAGTGTCAGCTTCCAAATCATAAGTCATTTTTAAGAATGTTCAGAGAATTTCTCATTAATGATTCTATTCTGACAGGTTCCAAAACAGATAAAAATAGTTTACGCTCATATTTATTTATGTGCTTGCTTGTTTGTTGTGTGTACCAGTATCCAGCTACAGAGGCTACGGCGACTCGGAATATAAACGCATAGTAGCGTGTGCCAGGTGAGCCTCAGCCTGTTTCCACAAAGGGGAGTATAGAATTCAATGTCTCACTTTTGTTACTATTATTTCTTTACATATTTTTGAATTTTAATATGTCCACAAAGGTACAAAATGGTTCAATTTTTTAAAACATGCAGACCTAATACCCTTAAATAGCAACTTACTATAAAGAACAGCTTTGATTTTGCTCATATAGTTTTCTCTCCCATTTTTGTCTTCTGATTCAAACAGTATAATATTAATTTTTCCTAGCTTTCAGAAGGGTAGAGATGTAATATAAGTATTTTAAAAATAAAATGCAAAAGATTCTCTCATAAGCACCTCCTACTGTCTTACTTAGAAAGTAAGGACTCTCTGATAGTAGTTTGAGACAGCTACTGTGGGGTAGGCTCTGCCAGGAAGTATTCAAATGACTTTTGGCAAGTCAGTTCACATCTCCAGTCCTCTTCTGTAAAGCAAGGATATTGCACTACCTCATCTCGAAGTTTCTGCCCATTCTAATTGTCCACAACTCTGCTATATTAAAACAGTAAAAAGTTCTTATTAAAAACCCATTTGACTTATTTGACAGGAGGCCTAATTCCAGATTGTCAATATACAAAAGAAAGCAAGTAGAAATGTAATCTTGAATATTCTATCCTTTGGTTTTTACAAATTGGGGACAGAATGTTCCAAAAAGGCGGGTGGAATATCCTTTTGGCTCTGTGACACTGAAGTTAGGTTGGGTAAATTCCAAAAGTAACTGTGTAGTACTTATTCATGTAAGAAATTCTTTGCCTTCAAATATTCTCTCTCCTGATTAAAAAGTGCCAGCTCACAGTTTCTATGTTCAGAGGGTCTCTTTCGTGCATTTAGCTTTTTACAACCTCTCTGTTGTATTCGTAAGAAAAGAAAAAAAGATTTCATTTCTCTAGCAACAAAATGCCTTTGGGGAAGATTGCTGGTTTTGGCAGCAGGCAAAGGCTTCTTGAAAGGAGGATTTCTGTTCCACCATTGAAATAGTCTCCATGGCAACTCGTCATCAAGACTCCAGCAACCTTTTCATAGACAGGCTCCACTCAGGAGGCCCTTTTCCATCTCGTTGACAAAGTATTTGCATCTGTGAGCAAGCGTTCTCTGCTTCTACCCATCCAATTAGGGAGATGCTCAGATGTCACATTGCAGATCCAATGTCTTATATTCTGTTCTAAATTGTTAATTGGGTGAAGAATGGGGTTAAGTTTTTATGAGTTGGAGATTTTATGATATTTTTAATTATTGTGGTAAATATTACATTTAAAACTTCTAACAGGGACTGCTTCATAGATGCTCTGTGAGGTGTGATTGAGGAAATGATATGCCCTCAAACCTCATTAACTCACATAATATCTCCTATTTTGCTAATACTCACCATGTAGGCGCGATCAATTCACTTTCCTCCTTATGAAGCTGCCTTCCCAGTTTCTTCCTTTTAATCCTGACTGGTTTTCCAAACTCTACTCTCAAATATGCAGCTGCCTCTCAAGCATCTTGAGGTGAGGCTAGAACCTGAAATCAACTTTTGCAGAACCACACTTCCTCTGTCCCACTCCTGCCCCCACCAGCCTGTCCCTATTTTAAATCCTCTAACTTTCCTTAATGGCCCTGCCACCCAAAACCAAAGCCTTGGAATTATAAAAATAAATTTAAAACACAAGTTTATACTTCTCCACAGTTAATTTTACAAATAAGAAAATGAGCTTAGAAAGGGGAAATGATTTGTGGGAGTCTCTCAGCAGAACTGGGATAAAACCCAAGTTTCTGATTCCCCATTTCAGTGTTCTTTTCTCTCTTACAAAACAAAAACAAAAACAAAAATACCCTTCCATTTTACCCTCTTTGCATTTCTGCTTAACTTCCCACTAGCATAATTCCTAGACAAGGAATAGTCCTTGAAACATTATTTTTTAAATAAAGTATCTATTGTGGAAAATTTAGAAAATAGAGAAAAATACGAAAATGAAAAAGAATAATCACTTATAATCTTACCATCCAAAGAAAGTATCCATTAACATTTTAGTGTATTTTCTTCCAGTTTTTCCTAGACATAGTTATTGAGTCTCTTTTCAGTATACAACTAATTTTCTCCTGTGAATATGCTTCATTAGAAAAAGAACCAGAATCATAAGATCTGGATTCCTTTTTTCCTCCAGAATATTAAGGGGGTACAAATGTTTTAGGTTCCATGAATCATTTTGTAATGCTTTAGTCCTGGCTATAGGTGTGCCTATCACCCAGATAGTGTTCATAGCCCCCATTAGGTTGGTTTCTTTCCCTCCCTCTTGCCTCCTCTCCCTTGGTTTCTTTCCACGGAGTTTTACTTCCCTCTGTGCACATATGTGCTCATCAGGTAGTTCCAATTTAATAGTGAGTACATGTGGTGTTTCTTTTTCCATTCTTGAGATACTTCACTTGGAAGAATGGTCTCCAGTTCCATCCAGATTGTTGCAAAAGGTATTAATTCATCTTTTTTTATGGCTGAGTAGGACTACATGGTTACATGGCATACATATACCACATTTTATTATTCCACCATGAATTGATGGGCACTTGGGTCGATTCTACATCTTTGCAATTGTGAATTGTGCTGCAATAAACATTTGAGTTCATGCGTCCTTTTGGTTAAATTGCTTCTTTTCCTTTGGGTAGATACCCAGTAGTGGAATTCTTAGATCAAATGGTAGGCCTACTTTTAGTACTTTGAGGAATCTCCATGCTGTTTTCCATAGAAGTTGTACTAATTGGCAGTCCCACCAACAGCGTATAAGGATTCCTTTCTCTCTGCATCCACGCTATCATCTATTGTTTTTGGACTTTTTAATACTGGGGTAAGGTAATATCTCATTGTGGTTTTAATTTGCATTTCCCTAATGATTAATGACATTGAGCATTTTTCATATATTTCTTGGCCATTTGTCTTTCTTCTTTTGAGAAGCATCTGTTCATGTCTTTTGCCCACTTTTTAATAGGGTTGTTTGGTTTTTCCTTGCTGATTTGCTTGAGTTCTTTGTAAATTTTGATTATTAGCCCTTCGTTGGATATATAGGTTATGAATATTTTCTCCCATTCTATAGGTTATCTGTTTGTTTTTTGATTATTTTCTTAGCTATGCCAGAAGTTTTTTTAAATCTCAGCATATTATGGGGGTACAAATGTTAAGGTTACGTATATTGCCCATGCCCCCCTGCCCCCTCGAGTCAGAGCTTCAAGTGTGACCATCCCCCAAATGTTGCACATCTCACTCATTATGTTTGTATATACCCATCCCCTCCTCCCCCCTCCCACCTGCCCGACACCTGATAAATGTTACTCCTATATGTCCACTTAGGGGTTGATCCGTTAATACCAATTTGCTGGTGAGTACACGTGGTGCTTGTTTTTCCATTCTTGAGATACTTCACTTAGTAGAATGGGTTCCAACTCTATCCAGGAAAATACAAGAGGTGCTATATCACCATTGTTGCCAGAAGCTTTTTAATCAAATGCCATTTATTCATTTTTGTTGTTGCCATGATTGCCACTGGAGTCTTTTTCATAACTTCTTTGCCTAGGTTGATATCTAGAAGAGTTTTTCCTACATTTTCCTCTAGAATTCTTATGGTTTCATGCCTTAAATGTAAGTCTTTCATTCATTTTAATTAATTTTGTGAGTGGTGAGAGATAGGGGTCCTGTTTTATTCTTCTGCATGTGGCTATCCAATTTTCCCAGCAACATTTATTAAATAGGTTTCTTTTCCCCAGGGTTTGTTGTTGTCTGGTTTGTCAAAGATCAGCTAGTTGTAGGTAGATGGCTTTATGTCAGGGTTCTCTGTTCTGTTCCATTGGTCTATGTCTCTATTTTTGTACAAATACCAGGCTCTTTGAGTTACTATAGCCTTATAGTATAGTTTGAAGTCTGGTAATGTGATGCCTCCAGATTTGTTCTTTTTGTGTAGAATTATTTTTTCCAGGTCTGTGAAGTACAACTTTGGTAACTTGATGGGGATTGTGTTGAATTTGTAAATCACTTTGGATAGCATGGACATTTTAACAATGTTGATTCTAGCTATCCATGAGCATGTTATATATTTCCATTTGTTTGTATCTTCCATAATTTCATTACTCAGCATTTCATAGTTCTTGTAGAGATCTTCTCCCTCCTTGGTTAAATATATTTCTAGTTATTATATTTTCTTTGTAGCTATTGTGAATGGTATTGAGTCTTTGATTTGACTCTCTGCTTGACTGTTATTAATATATAAAAATGCTACTGACTTATGTACATTGATTTTATATCCTGAGACTTTGCCGAATTTATTTATCAATTCCAGGAGACTCTTGGTGGAATCTTTGGGTTTTTCTAGATACAAGATTATATCATCAGTGGAGAGAAAATGTTTGACCTCTTTCCTGATTTGGATACCGTTAATATTTTTCTCTTGCCTGATTGCCATGGCTAGGACTTCCAGCACTATATTGAATAGGAGTGGTGACAGTGGGCATCAACGTCTTGTTCCAGCTCTTAGGGGGAATGCTTTCAACTTTTCCTCATTCAGTATGATATTGGCTGTGGGTTTGTCATATGTGGCTTTTATAATTCTGATATATGTTCCTTCTATGCCTACTTTGTTGAGGGTTTTTGTCATGAAAGGGTGCTATATTTTGTCAAATGCTTTTTCTGCATTTAGAGAGATGATTATATGGTCTTTGTTTTTGCTTTTGTTTGCGTGGTGAATCACATTTATTGATTGACATATGTTGAACCATCCTTGCATTCCTGGGATGAAGCCCACCTAATACCTGGATTCTTATGCAGCTCTGCATGAACTAGCCATGCGACCTTGAACCAGTGCCTTGCTCTCATCCTCATTTTCCCCAGCTAGTTAGCTTGGAGTGGATGACCTCTATGCTCCAGAATAGTAGTCCACTGAGATTACTGGTCAAGTGAGGAAAGAGAATAGATGATTCAAAGATCTCTTGCAACTCTAAAATTTAGAAATTTTAACCCATACAATGTAGAGAAGCAAGTAAAGTGAAACCCAAATTTAAAAATTAGGCCTACTAAGGAATAGGATCCTTTCTTAAAGAATCTTATTGATTTATTTATTATATTTCCTAATCTCTTATGTATTTTAGCTATAAACCCAGCACAGGAGAATCATCATCTGGATCCTCCCATGCAGTGATGGATATCTCTCTGCCTACTGGAATCAGTGCAAACCAAGATGACTTAAAAGCTGTAAGTGTTTTCTTTTATATATTGTTATGAATGTTTGGTTTTCTTTTCTGAATTATTTTATAGACAAATTTGTTTCCTTTCATTTTAATATGCCACTTTCATAGACTTACCCAGAATATTCTTTCCAAAACAACAATGTACCTAATTTTTGATTTATCAAAGTGAAATGGAAGTATGTATTTCCATGGCCCAAAAAACAGGATTGCACATGCTAACTGTTCAGACTCTTTCAAGAAAAGGAACTACTCTTCAACTTCTTTGAGTAGTGGATCGCATCCCTATGATTTAATATCTCATCAACAGGTGAATGCATTTAAATAGAAAGATAATGAAATTAAATTCAATCTTTTCTCTTTCCTTCCCTAGCTTGTTGATGGGGTAGATCAACTATTAACAGATTACCAAATCAAAGATGGACATGTTATTTTGCAACTGAATTCGGTAAGCTCCACCTCCTGCCATTTTTCCTTTATTGTTACTATTCAAAATTTACAGGTTAAAATATTATGAATATCTTCTCTCCCATAATTTTTTTAAATCCTTGAATTTGTCAAACAGATTCCCTCTAGTGATTTCCTTTGTGTCCGATTCCAAATATTTGAACTTTTTGAAGTTGGGTATCTTAGTCCTGCTACGTTCACAGTGTATGAATACCACAGACCAGGTAATCAACTCTACTCTAAAATTTCTTTGGAAGACTATTTTACATTCTTTACAGAACATTTAGAAATCCACCAGAATCCTGTAAATTTTATACATTGCCTCTTTTGGACACCACTCTTCAAAAAAGTCTCAACTAGAACATTCATACTAACTAGTGTATACAAACTACTTCATGACGTTGAGCAAATCATTTCAGTTCTCAGTCATGGGTTTCTTCATTTTTAAAATAACTGGATTATATTTCCCCCAACTTTAAAATTCTTTGCCTCAAGTTTATCTGTGGTATTCACTTTCAGTATTCATCACATCTCTCCTTTTTAAAGAAGCCCACTAACCCTTCTATTTCTTTAGTCTCCTCAGAACAACTTCTACCCACCCTATCTATATTCTTATTACATTTTTCAGATAGTTCTATTGTGGAATTTATCACACTACCTTGTAATTATTTGTTTGTATGTCTTTCTCACCAATGCCAGAGTGTTTTCATTCTTTTGTGCCTAGTATCTAACACAGTGCCAAGTATATAATGTGAACCCAATAAATATTTGTTGAATGAATGATACCACATTTGACTACTCAGAGAATGTTAAGTAATTGGAGAGCTTATTGGTTCAGAAGACAGATGACTCTACCTTGGGCAGTTCTACTTGTTAGAAAATTCTTAAAGCGAATCAGACTCTAACACCCATTTATTCTAGTTTTATATTCTGAAATCACATAGAGTATACTTAGAGCCCTCTTCCCCTTGAGAGAGAGATATATGTGCTTTTCTTCTCTTGTCCAGCCTAAACAATTAAAATCCTTTCAATAGATCCTCATGTAACATAATTTATTTTCCTCTTATTCATGGAACCATCAAATATTTTCATTCTGAGAAATAAATATTAAACAGGAAAATTTCAGACAGAACTAAATTGACAAGGGGAAATCTTTCTGTGTGGGTAGAGGAGCCCTTCCCAGAATAGCCAATTCATAATTTAATTTCCCTGGGCCTTAGCTATGAAAAGAGTGGTTTGGAAAAGGCGATCTCTGAGGGCCCATGTAAGAGACTCACTGATTAGTAAATGTGTTGTGCATCAATTATGCCATTCTCTTAACCACACTCTTATTGCCACAGATAAACAGTGCACCATGTTTTATAGCACTTCCAATATCAAACTTCAGAAAGTCTGTGAAGGAGCCACGTGCAAGTGTGTAGAAGGTAAACTTCATTTAACATATTTAAGCTGCATGTTTGTTTAAAGCAGCCATTCATAATCTTAGGTTAGTCTGGGGGGAGTTGTTTGGCAACCTGTCATTTTTCAGAAGTAGAAATGTTATATCAGCTGATTGAAAGCTAATGATTCCTTGAGCATTGTAAAGCTACTTCTCCATAACTCCTGAACAACCTGATGGTTTGTACTGTTCAGAGGCAGAGAAACACCATCCAGACAGTTGTTGGATATCACAGGGGTAACACGATGTGAAATTTTACTTTCTCTTAGTCTTTTAACGTAATAGAACCATAACCCAAGGAACAGAGGCTCAGGTCTAAGACACTGGCTCCTCTTTCTTTCCTCTTAATCCTTCCATTTAATGGAATTCTCTGTTTATTTATTGTCCAGTTCCATTAAGTCGCTTGTAAATCAAAGACAGTCTTCTTGGCCAAGGAAAAGATCCAGAACTCACCAATAATCAATCACTGGCTCCAAAAGGGTGTGGATTGGTTTTGGCTTTGTTTTTTGGGGTTTTTTTCCCCCAAATCCTTAATATCTGCACATTTCCTAGGTACTTATTGTGCCATCTTTTATCTACAAATCAGTCAAATCATCATTTTGGGTCCTTCAAAGGACTTTTGATTGTACTCAAAAAAAATTTGGAAAAATTTCTCCCTTTCTTCAGGGGAAGCATATGTATTTCTGAAGAGCTGAATGTTGAGTAACCACTCATTCTAAGAATAAGACTTATGCTCAAGATTTTGTTTTTGTTTTTGCTTGTTTTTGCTGTATATAATGTTTCACTTTGTGGATAAGGACAAAATGGGCTGGCCTTAGGAATCTGACATTTGTAAGATTATACTGGATTGTCTCTGAGCTTATAAGAAATCATGTTTACTCCTAGAGAGAGTATCTGCTTCTTTACATTAAGCTGACTTATATCATTTTTCACAAAATCCAGCTGACTGTGGACAAATGCAGGAAGCATTGGATCTGACAATCTCTGCAGATACTAGAAAAGAAACAGCATGTAAACCAGAGATTGCATATGGTAAGTTCAAAAGTTCAATAGCGTTCCATTAAACATGAAATTTTATGAAAATAAGATCGGTTAGAAAAGTAAAAAACTTTGCATAGTGATTATATGGAAACAACATTCCATGTGTTCCCTTGAAGAAAAATGCCATCAATTTTCAGCATTAACATGCAAAGTTATTTATTCTTCAGCAAAGAAGTGTGACTTTCATTAAAAATAATAGAAGTGACATGCACACAGCCAAGATACTTTAGTGAACCTTTTGAATGACAGGCACTAAAACATACTCAAAAGGGAACGTTTGGGAAGCCACACAGATTTAAGATTTCAGTTCTGTATTCTTGCAGTTGATACAGCAGAGGCAGAAACTGAAGTGATTTGGGAGGTTTGGTTCTTTTAAAAATCTCTTCAAGGTAAAAACAGAAATACTAAATAATTTTCAATATATGTACAATTGCAATCCATGTTTGATACTCTCTCCATTTCAAGAGGATCTCCTTCTATTTACCTAGAGCTCAGAGCTAAATTAATGTTCAAGTACAGTTGTCACCTTGTCTCAGTTCCTGATAGAATTAGCTCCTTTATTTTCTATCCATAGTTTTCAATTGTTTTTGAGAGAGGAGGAGCATATTGGACACTATCTCAAATCTTTTATTGGAAATTATAAGGGTATTATTTATAAGTTTAAAAATAGGTAGAGATGATTTGTCACTTTGTGGTTACCAACTGCTTTCATATACAATTTCTTGTTGGAGTTCCATACAAGCCCTTTGAATTAACAGAGGATCTACCACCACCATAATTATCAGTGAAGACACTGAGGCTCAGGGAGATTAAATAATTTGTGCAAAGTCATGCAGGAAGTAAGTAGTAGAACTGGGATGCATCCTGGTCTCCAATATTATTTCCATCGTAGTTTAGTGAATTCTCTTAATAGAAATATGGCCACCAGAATGAATTTTGTATGGTTTCGTTTAAATTCATCTTAATTTTTTAAAAAAAAGTCAGAAAGTTGTCTAGCTCTGCCAAGATCCACTGCAATTTTTAAAATTTACATCAAGACTTGAAAAGAATACTATATTGTTTTAACAAACAAATAAGAATTTCGCTAAATTATTTCTTCCCTTCATTTGAGGAATATTTTTACTCTAAAATATGAGAAATCTATTTTAACACAGATAGTAAATGCAAGTTCCCTCTCTCTCCCCATACCCACACCCATGTTCACCATAAAGACTCAAGAATCTGAAAATCAGAACATTTCTCATCCATTTTAAGCCACTAATTAGCATAACCTGTGGCTCAGCCACAATGAGTTCACCCATCTATCATTTATTTATCTGTCTATGTCTGGGAGAGACTCATAGACTTGCAGAATCTCAAAAATGGACAAACCTTTTAGGTCATTCATTTCAACTCCCTCAAAAACAAAATAAAAGGAGTCTTTTCTGCGGCCACATAAAAGGGATGGGCTCCTTCAAGCTGATCATTCCAGAGCTGAAGTCAAACACACCATGCATCAAACATTGATGCCTGAATAAAAAGAAAACAGGATTGGAAGTGGTTCATGTCAGATAGTTGCCAATCCAAGCAAGGATGAGTAAAGAAAAAAAGAATTCTATTAAAAATCAAAGATCAAAGCCAGTGGAGATATACAAGGTGGCAGCAAGGCAAGGAAACAAGGAGGCTCACATGGTTTGGCTGAAGAGTAGATAAAGCCTCTCTGTGACCAGGTAGAGGAGAGGTTCTTCAAAGGATGCCCATGGGCATGACTCTGCTACTCTTAAAGGATCAGCACCTGAACCTTACATTTACCAAAGGCTTGTTTTATGTGCTTCTCTTATTTAATTTAATACAAATTTTGTCTCCATCAGCCTGTTATATAACAGTGGCCAGGCCTAATGACTCAGATTGAGAGAATGACTCAGAATGAGGGGATTTGAAAAGGCTTCTTGGAAGAAATAAGATCTACCTCAGGGGGCCCATGATAGCTTGCCATGCTTAATTTCTCATTTGTTTGACAAATTCTGGCTTCTATTGGACATTAGTGGTATTAAGCCTAAATTTTTTGTTCTTGTTTTCATTTTTTTACCAGCTTATAAAGTTAGAATCACATCCATCACTGAAGAAAATGTCTTTATCAAATACACTGCAACCCTTCTGGATATCTACAAAACTGGTGAGAAGTCATTTATTTAACAAATATTTAGTACTTACTGTGTGCCAGGCATTACATTAGACGCAATACAACTTGCATAAGACCAGCCATAGCTCCTGCCGTCATAAAGCTTTTATTCTACTTGGGGAGACACATTTTTTAAAGATGTTCATATAAATATTTCTCATTTAATCCTTTTTTCTCAAATCTCAGCAAAGCCATTTGATATGTTGTTCATGTGTTCTTTCCAGTACCTTGTAACCAATGAAAACCATAGTCCATCTTCAAAATCTTCAACTTTTCATTTGAATTTATTTAAAACATTTTTAAATGAAATAGTTGATTTATTAAATAATGATTAAAAATATATCTTACCACCCTATTTATATCTTCCAAAAAGTTATTTTCTCATTTCAATAGATATAAATTTTGCAATAAGTAGGATCATAAATTTAAATTGCAATAATATATTTATACTTATTTTTTTCTTTTGAAATTCTTTTTTCTTTTTTTTTTTTTGAGACAGAGTTTTACTCTGTCACCCCAGATAGAGTGCAGTGATGTCATTGTAGCTCACTACAACCTCAAATTCCTGGGGTCAAGTGATCCTCCTGCTTCAGCCTCCTGAGTACCTGGGACTGCAGGCACATGCCACCACCCCCAGCTAATGTTTCTATTTTTTATAGAGATGGGATCTCACTTCTGCTCTGGCTGGTCTCAAGCTCTTGAGCTCACATGATTCTCCTGCCTTGGCCTCCCAGAGTGCTAGGATCACAGGTGTGAGCCACTGTACCTGGCCTCTCTTTTGAAATTCTATCAAGTATTTCAAATCTGAAAATACTTAATTTTTTTGTGAGATAGGGTCTTGCTATATTGTCCAGGCTGATCTCAAACTGGGCTCAAGGGCTCCCCCTACCTCAGCCTCCTGGCTTGATTATTTTTAACAATACTCTGGAGTTTAAAATTCCATTAATACTTTTCAAATTTTTATTTGCTTTATCAACACTGATAAAATTTTTTTTAGTTTTTTATTATTTAAAATGTTTTACTGTTTGAAACTGATTTGTGATGCTATTTTATTTTTTTCTTCATTGATGGTTACAAATTTTCTTTATTCAAACCCTGATTGCCATTCTGTTGAAATAAGTGTTTAGCACTTTGATCTTTCCACAATTCAAGTTTTGAGCACTATTTGCATCCAACATTGACATCATAAGCAATCACAAGCCATTCCTTTTTTATTGTAATAACAAAGTGCTTTTCATTCCAAAAATGCAAATTGTTTGCTTTATTTTGTACCAATTCTTGCATAGCATTCAAAGATATTCCGGACTCTTCTGAATTTTGCATAGCATCAGATGATTCCCAAGCTATAGTCATTTATTATTATTATTTATTCTTTGTTCTCCTGTAGGTTCAGAAGATTAATGTTTATGATATTTAAAAGGAAATGTTAAGAAACTTTTGCATATGCTTTATCTCTTCGTTCTGGATGCTCATTTTTAGTGCTTATATGTTTTGAATATATATGAATATCAAAACACCACATGATACTTACATAAGAATTGCTGTATACTAATAACAAACCATCTCGAATCCAGGGCAAACTGTGTGGTTTGAGGATAATAATAAATTGGCATTTCTTCTAAAGCATAGGGTGTTTAAAGTAGGTGAGGATATGGATGAAAAAAAGATTAGTGATTGTTGAAGCTGAGGTTAGTTAACTATTCTCCTTTCTTCTGTATAGGCTTGAAATTTTCCACAACAAAAAGTTTTAAAAAATAATAAGGCCCCATACAGCCACACTGCTTACTATGACAGGGGCTGAATTGGAAGATAGTGCTGGGAACATTGCTCAGATGTTGCGTAACAGGAAGCTATGTCACTGGGACAGCCTAAGAAAATTAGCTTGAACTGATGCATATACACTAAAATTTGTATTACTAATGAAAGTTTGTCGTTTACATAATTACTATCATATACTACTTGCCAACAGGCTCAGAAAGGTTTTCCAGAATTTAACAATTAGGATGAGTCTGCCAGAGTTTAATAGTTGGATATTAGCCCTGAATATAGAGTAGTAAATTAGGCATACTCTCTGCTTCAAGAAGTTTCTAGTCTAGCTGAAGAGACAGACATGTGGGGCAAAACATTGTGTTAGAAATTAAGGTATAAAAGAAATAAGGGAGAAAGAGAAAGATATTTATGACAAAGAGCATCAAGGAATGTTTATGAATACTGTGAGAATTGAAGAAGGGTTTAGAGATGAATTAAATTCAACAGATCAACATGTGGAGGAATGCATTCCAGGTAGGGTAACCAGCCTCTTGGCTGATTCTGAGTTCTTTGGGAATCCCAAAGTTATTGTCCTTAAAATTGTCCAAGTCTTTCACATCGTGTACTCTTCTACAAAGTTGACCATTGCCAGCTACCAAATACTTTTGTATTTTGCTATATAACATATGGAGATATGGAGATTAATATTGTTCAACTATAGAGCGTTTATTTTAATTTTGGGTCTACAAGAGTAATAATAACAAACACATGGTTCTTACTATGTTCTAAGTACTTTTCATACATTAACCCATTTAATCTCATAATTCTACAGGGAAGGTTTTACTATCATGCCCCTTTTTCAAATGAGGGATCTGAACCCTTATACAGAGAGCATAAGTCATTTGCCCAGAGCCACACAGCCAGGAAGTGGCACACTAGGCTTTAACCCAGACAGTCTGGCTCCAGAGTCTGAAGTCTTAACCACATGGATATTGCCATTCCTCAGTAGCCATGAACTTCTCCATAGCCATAGGGAACTACAAAGCTTGAGAGAGAGGTTATAATTGTAACATTAAAACATGAATGTGATAACCTTACTTGTGCGTCACGCAGGGGAAGCTGTTGCTGAGAAAGACTCTGAAATTACCTTCATTAGAAAGATTACCTGTGCTAACGCTGACCTGGTAAAAGGAAGACAGTATTTAATTATGGGTAAAGAAGCCCTCCAGATAAAATACAATTTCAGCTTCAGGTAAGTCATCAGTATTTTAAAGACTCTGATCTTCCCTCCAAAACTCAGTGTAATTTATTCTGAAATACACTACATGTTCCATGTGTATCCTTCTGTTAACCAACAAACCATTACAAACATAAATTAAATAAGATGAGTTTCAAACCAAGAACTATTTGAAACCATCATGGCAGCTGAGGATCTAGCTGACTAACAAACCCTCTGGGTGACTGAACCTGAATAGTGAATCTGAACGTGCTTGTCTGGCCTGCCCCGACCACCCCACCAGCTCCCTCAATGTGTTCTTCAGACTGTTCTGTCTGTAAAGAACAAAATGTTTATATATGCATTTTATGATCTGCTTTTGAAAACTAGATGTTGAAATAGACATCATTCCTGCCTTTAACCATAGGAGCCCCGAGCAGCTTCGCAATCCTGCAAGGGTTTGTAAACCTTCCCCAGGAGAGGCTGGTCCAGAAGAATTTGGCTGACAGCCTGACCCCTGGGACCTGACAACTGGGCTCTTACAAAGGAACTCAAATACAGCTTTTCTCTATTTGTGGCCACCATCACAAACACTTTGTTTCCATTTTTTCTTGGTAGGTACATCTACCCTTTAGATTCCTTGACCTGGATTGAATATTGGCCTACAGATACAACATGTCCAACGTGTCAAGCATTTGTAGCTAAGTTAGATGAGTTTGCTGAAGACATCTTTTTAAATGGCTGCTAAAACACCTGAAGTTCAGCTGTATACAGTTTTTACTTATGGACTTCTATTGTTGAAGTTTTTATTTCTTTTTTTTTTTTTTTAACATTCACAGCTGGTCTTATTTAGAAAACTCACTTAGAATTAGTAGCACTTGCTTTTATTAGAGAACAAGTTTAAGAGCTGTAACTTTCTGAAATAACATGGCTTTGAGGGGCATGAAGACAGATACTCCAAGGTTATTGGACACCGGAAGCAATAAATTGGAACACCTCTTAAAACCTACCACTCAGGAATGTTTCCTGAGGCCAAAAGAATAGCCCGTTGAAATGGAGTATCTTACAAAAACATGGCCTTTGCTTGAAAGAAAATACCAAGGAACAGAAAACTGATCATTAAAGCCTGACTCTGCTTTCAAAATGTGCTAGAGAGCATGTTATTTTATGCTAGGTCAGCTTCAACCACACAAAGACAGGCCAACTGAAAGAAGTGAAGAAAGTCGACAGTAGAGAACCTTAACCCTGAGAAGGCCTAACCTCAGAGCCCTCAGCAAACTGAGAAGGTAGGCGAGCTTGTCTTTGCCCCACTCCTTTTCTACTGCCTTCTCCATCCCCGGATGGGAGCTCCCTCCACTCCCTTCCAGCCCTCCCAGCACATGTTCATTTCCCCCAGAAACTTGTTCTTGCCAATAATTGCTCTGTGCAGCAACCTGGTGAAAAAAATATGTGAATCAGGAGACCTTTGTTCTAGCCCTAAATGAGTCTCTCTTTGAGCCTCAGATTGAGCTTTATAAAAGAGAATAAAAAGTGGTTCATTTTTAAGTGACATTTGCAGCACTTCAAATATTATAAGAGAGTTCTCACATACATTCCCATTTAACGTCTCAAGAATCTCACAAAGGATAGGAATTATTATTACCCCATTTTCCAGAGGAGGAAATAGAGGCTCAGAAAGGAGAAGCAATTTTCCTAGCCTAGTAAGGGACAGAATTGGAGATCAAACCCCAAGGCTCTCTCTCAGTCTAAACACATCCCTGCTCTGCATCACTACATAGAACATTGTTCTGGGGCTTAATTTTCCAAGATGAAACCAGCATGTAGCAGGATTTTCTTAGATGTAGGTTAACCAGCCCCACAGAACAATTAGAATGAAGCATGAAGATAAACTCTGCAATGGTAATTAAAAGTGACTGAAATGCATCCCCTCTGAAGAGTCTGCATTTTACCAGTTAGATGAAACTGCCGAGGCCTTACAGTATACCTTGTAAATAACACTAAGATTTTCCACTTCCAGGAACCAAGGACTTATTTTTCTTTAATGTCAAAGCTCACATTGTAGGCATTCGCTTGGAAAAAACCACGAATGTATTCAAGATGCCCTAACTCCCTGTCAGTGAGGGGCCTGACAGTGTCTCCTGTTACCTTCTTGCTTGAGGCAGGATAGAGGGAACCACTGAAGCTGCTTTGGAGGCACAAGAGCCTCTGAGCTATTTGGCTGCCTTCTGCCTGAGCACTAGCAAATAGGTCGGGCCACAATGGCTTAATTAACCCACAACACAGCTGAACTGTCAAATACCAAAGCAAGCTTTTGTGAGTTAGCCTGGCACCATTAAAACATCTCCCAGCTCCTCCTCGGCTAACTCTTATACATTTGAACATACTTTGTTAGTGAGGCATTTGTGACCTTCCAAACTAGGCTGGGGCCCCTACTCAACCCTATGCTTCTCCGCCAAGGGCACTTGTGCTCTTGCAGTGATTTATTTAATCATATAGATTTGTTTGGAGTACAGCTTCCTGACTACACCGTTATCCCTGTGTGGGCAAGGTCTGGGTCTTTTCTATTCCCCATTAGCTCCCATGCCTGGCACAATGACCAGTACATTCTAGGGACTCAACAGATGTTTATGGATTCCCCCACTGATTGCAGGGAGTCAGAAAACCCAATTTCTAGTCTTGGCTTTGGCCCTAACTGGCAGCGATTTGGGGCAAGCCTCTCAATCTCTTTGGTAGCCTGTAAAACAAGGGAATTGAACACTCTAATGTCTTTCTTATCTATAGCTCTAAGAAGATGTTTTATAATCTTATGATGTGAAATGGAAAACAAAACCAAATGGCATGTAAGCATCCAAATATTGGGCTATGTATTTCTGTCTGTAAGTGTGAAGGGAGCTCAGAGAAGCTGACTGGAGGAGCAGCCAAGGCTTCCTGAAGGACGGTGGGATTTGGGTAGAGAGAGGGGTGCAGGAGGCCTTTCTGTGTGGGGGGAAAGCTTAAGGCAGGTTCCCACAGGGGGCAAGCCAGGTGATCTTAGGTGATACAAATATACATTGTTCATTTTAATAGCTACATGTTTAACATGTATGAGAAAAACTATAGCTAGCACATCAAAGCCATGATATAAAATTTTCTTTTAAAATAAATTTGTCAAGAAGTAACTCTATTTAAGGTAAAATAATATTAAGATTGTTCTTAGGGCAAAAATCATGTGGTTGGCATGCAAATGATTGAAATTTAAAAAACCCTATCTTAAGAAAATACATGGAGTTGATGACTGTGAGTCAAGCCTGAGGCAGGCAGCCTCTCTCTGTATTTCTCAGCAAGGGACTCTGGAGCAAAGTTGTGTTCAGTCTCTCTTTTCAGCCCCTGTGATATTAATTTATTCAGGAACATCCAACAAATATGTATTTATTGGTAACTGTAGGCTGGGCCCAATTCTGGATGCTTGGTACCAAGATTGCTCACCTGTGGAACTTAATTCCAACTGAGGGAGACATGCAATAAACAACAAAGACAATAACTAGGGAATTGGTCTTGGTTGACAAAGGGTAATAAGAAACTATGGGGAAGAGACAAAGTAGAGCAGATTAAGGGAGAGTGGTAATGGACAGGGGAGGGTTGCAGTTTTAAGTAGGGTGTTCAGTCAGGGTGGGCTTCGATGAGAAGGTGAGATTTGAGCAAAGATTTGAAGGATGTGAAAGCCAAGTGTCCATCCAGGCTAAGAGTGTTCCAGGCACTCTGGGAATGTAATGCCCAAGCCTGGAGCAGGAGCATGCTGGTGTGTTACAGGAGAAGCAAGAGGCTGGGGTCATAGGTGCAGGTTGTGCAGGTCAACAGAAGGGGCTTTGGCTCTACGGGGAAGGAAACAGGAGCCACTGCAAGGCTTTTAACAGAGGAGCGACATGGTCTTTCTTACCTTTTGAAGGGACTACTCTAATTTGCTGTGTCAAAAATAAGGCCAGGGTACAAGTAAAGAGACTAGTTAGGAGCCAACTGTAATAAACTAGGTGATGGATGATGGTGCCTCAGACCATAGTGGTAGCCATGGAAGTGTTGAAAGTGGTTAAATTCTGGATATATTTTAAAAGTAGATTCAACTGGATTCCCTGATAGATTAGAAATAAGTGTGAGAGAAAAAGGACGGTGCCAAGATTTTGGCTTGAGCCATAGGAAAGATGGAGTTGCAGTTCACTGAGATTGGGAAGGCTGCATATGGAGCAGGCTCAGGGGAGTTAGGAATCAGAAGTTCAGTTTTGGATATGTTGAGTTTTAGAAGAAATCTATTATACATCCAAGTGAAGGAATCAAGAAGGCAATTGGTGATACAGTTATGGAGTTCAGGAGAGAGGTCTGACCAAAAAATAAAAATCTAAGGGTCATCAGCATATTGAAGCCATTGCATTGGTTAAGGTCACTAACCAATGAATGAATGATGATGGGAATATAGAGGAGGGGGAAAAATAGGATCAAGGACAGACCTTTGAAGCATTCCAATGTTAATTTGTTAAAGAAAAGAGATGAAAGATTTGTGTTAGAGAAAAACAAGAGACTTGGTGTCCTGCAAGCCAAGTAAAAGAACAGAGTTTCTAGGAGGAAGAGTGTTGAACTGTCATGAGTGCTACTGAAAGGAGAAGATGAAGACTTGGCCATAGGGTTTAGTTTTGGTGACTTTAACAGAGCATGTTAAGTGGAGTAGTGGGAATGATGGCCTGAGTAGAGTGAATTTAAGAGTGAATGGGAAGAGAAGATGGACAATTCTTTCAAGAAATTTTGCCACAAAGGGGAGCAAAGAAATAGGTTGGGGAACTTGAGTGAAGAGAAGGTTAATATGGAAGAAATAACACATTTGTGTACTAAAGGGAATCATCCAGTAGAGAGTATATAATTGATGATGCAGGAGAGAAAAAGTAGAATTGCTAGGTTAATGTCCCTGAAGAAGAAAAGTGGAGCACAAGTGGAGGACTTGGCTTTAAATAAGAACACTGCTAGCTCATCTATGCCAGGGGTTGGCAAACTTCTTCTGTCAAGGGCCATGCATTAAAATATCTATAAATATTTTCAGTGTTGTGGGCTATACAGTCTCTGTTGCAACTGCTCAACTCTCTTGTTGTAGCACAAATGCGGCCACAGATAATGGATAAAGGAATTGGTGTGGACAGGGGCAGGCTGGATTAGCCCTCACGCAGCAGCATAGTGATCCCTGGTCCATGGTGATAGCCAGAAAGGCCAAGTACGAGAAGCAGACATTGAGGAGGGTAGATGTGGTGGTGAGAGTCTGTGGAAGTTCCTTTCTCAGAGAAATCGGAAGATCATCACCTCAGATGGCGACTAGGAGGAGCCATTGGAGGTTTGCGGGGAGGGAAGAGGGGTAAGAGTTATCTAGAAGAGATGGAGTCTGAACAGACTAAGGACTTAGGATATGTTTGGCTCTCAGTATTATGGGTCCAGTTGAGGTTTCTAGATATGAATGTAAAGTGGGACTGGTCAGCATGGTTTGTGGGTTTTTCTCCAGCCACACTCAGATACTTCTGAGAGCCAAATATAAGCTATAGACTTGTCAATTCCCTGCAGTCAGGACAACCAGGAAAACCTGTAACTGAGCAAAGTTGAGTTTATTGGCTCTTTGCAACAAGGAGAGCACACACCATGGAACAATCAGGCTGCTCAGTGAGAGGGTGGTAGAAATGACTTATTATAAGATTTGTACCTGTGAGAGATTATTTGGTTCAGAGGAGTGGAGCTTTGCTCTGGATTGGATACTGTCCGGAAGCAGGGGCAACCCTATGGTCCAGTGTCTTAATTCTCTAGTGGGGAGGAAAAAGAGCAGCACTCACTCACGTTAGCTTAGAAAGGGGGATATGTGGTCATTTTTGTGGTTTGGACAATGTTCTTGTTTTTATTCTCTGCTCAAACATGATTTGGAGTAATTTTTATGTTTTGTTTTGTTTTTTGTCTTGATCCATTTTGCCTGATGTTGGTGTTCTGTGACGTTCAGACACAGAGAACACCACAGCCTGGCTCTAAGTCCCAGTCCAGCTCCTAGGGATATGAAGGCTTAGCTCCAACTATCATGGGCTACTCTTCTCTTTCACAGACCCTCTTCCCCAGAAGAGTGCACACATACCCGATGCACACGCTTACACACTGTTACAGAGGCTCCCCTGAAAGTCCATGCATGGACCTCATGTTTGGAAACCCTGTCTCAAGAGCTGGGAATTTAGCAGCCAAATTGGGAGGTTCTGAGAGACACAAAGCAACTCTGGATCATGTTTCTGTAGGTTTTACTTACTCCTTAAAGGAGATTGATTCTGTATGTTTAATGTGATGAGAAAAACATGTCACCAGGGACATGATCTTTAACTTTGGGAGATTAAAATATTCCTTTCTGCCTCTGAATCAGAAAGAAAGGGAGAGGAGAGAGGGAGAGAGGCAGAAAGGAAAGAATGAAGGAGAGAGGTTGAAAGGAGAGGAGTATAGAGAAGGGAAGAGAGAGAGGGAAGGAGAGAACTCCATTTCTCAGAACCTTCTGGATTCTTCTCAGCTGGCAGGGTCGCCAGCCTGAAAGACAAGTTGGCAGAAATGGATCTGTTCCTTGGAACACAATGTCCACTCCTTCACTGTTTCCATCCCTATAATTAGATATGTGTATGTTACATACACAGTTATGAGTTACACAATTCTACAGTGTCCAAACCAGAAAGGACCCAGATCTCATCTCACCCACTTGCTTCATTTTCCCCTGGGAGAACTGAGGCCCGGAGGTGTGGAGGGGTAGCTTGCCTGGGGTTATGGTGCTATTAGGTGGAAGGGCAGGGACACAGGCCCTGGGCCTCTGACTCAGCGCAGCGTCCTTCCCCACACCGACAAGCAGGAGTTACAGAGAGAGATCTGAGCTCCCTGTGAGGTGTTTTCTCACACCCAGAGCCGTTCAGGGACAGAGTAGGCTCCGAGTTCCCCGTTGCTGCAGACATCCCAGCAGAGTCCAGCTGCCACCTTCCAGGGACATTGCAGGGGCGATTCCAGATGGGTTGGTGGCCCTGACGGGGCCACCATCAGGGTGTCCAGTGTCCCTTCAGCTCTGTGAGGCCTTTGATAGTCAGGAAAACGTCTACTTCTTTAAGCCTCCACTTTCACATCTGAAAAATGAAAGCACTGATGATACCTAAGTCAGAAGATTTCTATGAGACTCAAATGAGGTAATACAGGTGATGTATATAAAATGATTAGCACAGTGTCTAGCACAGTAAAAGCAACCTAGGATTGGGTGATAATACATCCCTGGCACATTATAGGTGATAAATTCAATGAATATTCTCCTTATAAATATCCTACTTACAATCATAAAATACTGAAGTTTAAAGATCTCCTGGAGATCATCTAACCAATGCCTCCCCTTTCCACAGATGAGGAGACAGGCCCAGGGAAGAGCAGGGACTCACTGAGGGGTCTCTGCTGCGCGGTCAGGGCTAGAACCTGCAGCACCAGGCTCCTCTACCCTCCTGTTGGCAGCCTGATATCTCCTCCTACCTGCGGGGCCTGAAAAGAGCAAGGCCTACAGAGATTGAGGGACAGCAGGAGGGGAGGATTGTTTGGTTTAACAATATTTTTCCAAATAGAGAATCTTTAGGAAATTAGAGCCAGGATTAGGCTCTAATTCTCTGAGAGCAGAGGAAGAGAAAGGAGATATGGTCAGAGTAGAAGGGAGAGAAGAAAGGTTTCCTGAGTCTGTTGGGGTACTGGGGCAGGGTCAGTCATCATTCATCCTCTTCTTACCTCCTCTTTTCACCTCTAAAGGCAAAAGGCCAAACTGTGGTCTGTACATTAATTAAATGCTGGGTGTGGAAATTAAAATGGCTCAGCAGTTTGGCTACACTGTGTGTGTGAGTGTGTGTGTGCGTGTGTGTGACAGAGAGAGAGAGAGAGAAAGATAAAGGAGTCATTACTGTGGGAAAGTGATCTGGTAAAGAAGTAAGATAGTGAACCATGAGACAGAAAAGCTGCCCTGACTTATGAACTTGGGAGTGTTTCCGAACCTCGTCAAGCCTCAGTTTGCCCAACTACGAAGTGGCAGTAACATTATCAGCCCTGAAGTGTTATAAGGATTAGAAAAAATATCTAAGTGCCAACTCAGGAGCTCACAGTCTGTGGCAGCCAATGGCAGCTGGTCAGAGTGTGATTTCTAACCCTCTTAACTCTCTGAGCCTCAGTTCTCTCTTTTGGAAATGAGCTAATAATTCTCCCAGCCCAATTTATAGAATTGTTGCAAGGATGAAATAATATTAAGTGAAAGAACTTTTAAACTGTAAAATCTGGAACAAATATGGACATAGCATTAATAACCAAAAGCATCTTTGTGCCAAGAAACCATAGGCAAAGACTGCTTGGTGTGCTTTTAAAAGACTGGAAAAAGGCCATTATCTCAAAAACCAATCTCCCCCAGTGCCTCAAATTTTCCTGAGTAGTTCCTCCTTGGGTCAGCCAGGCCATCAGCCCTAAAGCAGTGCTACCCAAAGTGTGGTCTCCTAACCAGCAGCATTTGTATCACCTGGGAGTTTGTTAGAAATCCACATTCTCAGGCCCCATCCCAGACCTACTGAATCAGAAACTCTTGGGGGTAGACCTCAGATACCTGTATTTTAATAGAACTCCAGGAAAATTATAGGCACATCAAAGTTTAAGAAGTATTATTTAAGAGCTTGTGAAAATGCAAGTTCTGAAGGTCTGGGGTAGGCTATCCTGTTTTCTTTTGTGCAGTTGTAATAATTTTCCTTTTTTTCCTTCTAATTACCATCCCTTTATAGTTATAGGTTGAACATCCCTAATCCTAAAATCCAAAACTTTTTGAGTGTCGACATAATGCTACAAGTGCAAAATTCCATACATGAGTACTTAATGAAAACTTTGTTTCATGTATAAAATTATTTAAAATAATGTATAAAATTACCTTCAGGCTATGCATATGAGGTATATATGAAACACAAATAAATTTTCTGTTTAGACTTCGGTCCCATCACCAAGATATCTCGTTATGTATATGCAAATATTCCAAAAATCTGAAAACATCCAAAATCTGAAACACTTCTGGTCCCAAGCATTTCAGATAAGGGGTACACAACCTATGCCTTATTCTGGTTTATTTATTCTTAGCTTGTATTTATTTGTTCTTAGAGGGTTTTTTCTTTTTTTGCTTCACCTTTTTTGTAATGTTCCTAGCAAATATTATCCATGTTCTTTCATTTTTCAAAAATTCTGCTGTTGTACTAGTGGCCAGGCAGAAAGCATAGGAACACAGGGACAGAGTGCTGCTGCATGGGCCTGGCAATGTGCAGAACTACATAAAACATGTCTCTCTGTCCCTAGAGGTTTACGCACAGGGGTGCTCTTGTCGCTTAGTGTTCCAGACCCCATGTCCTAAGCAGAACAGCTCCAAACTAGAAACAGCCTCTGCAAAGAGGCCTTCAGTACCAGATCCGAGTCCCACTTTGTGGTCCTTGCTTCTCCTCACTGCCTCCCAACTCTGTCCCCAGGACCTCTACAGCAAGCTGAAGAGCAGGTGCACTGGTCAGCTTTTCTGCTCCCCCTGGCTCCTATAGTCAGACCCAAGTTCACACAACAGATCTGTCCCCCAACATGGGTCTTTGAGGCCAGGCTGTTACCCCTCTTGATAGGCCGTGGAGGGGCCCTGCTTGGTTGAGTACCACTGCTGCTCATGCTAGCTTTCTTGACCCATGAGGGGCCACCGCTCTGATCTGCCACCCCCACTTTCAGCCCATGTCTTCCCTCCCTCTCTCCCCCACATACCAGAAATCACCACCTTGGCACCTGGGAGTCAAATAGTTGCCCAACAAATGAAAACTAATCTTACTCTTTTGCAAAGCAACTTGACAATGCATTTTGAGAGCCAAAATATGTTTATGTCTCTTGATCCAATAATCCTTCTGTTGAATTATTTATGTAGAGTAAATTCCCAAAAGGAAAAAGAGTTTGTACACAAAGGTCTTCTGTGGGGGATTAATTATTCATTCAATAAATATTTATTGAGTGACTCCTACGTGCCAGGCACAGTTCTAGATGGTATAATCATGATAAACAAGTTCCCCACTTTCCCGGAGATTATGTTATAATTGGGAGAAAAACAATAAATACCTATACAAATAAGAAAAAACATACATTTACTAAATTCTCTGCAGAGAATTAAAATAAAGATCTGTGATAGAGAATAAGTGGGTGGCTGCTCTAGATCGATGGTCAGGGAAGGTTTATCAAATGTCACTAAATAAGGAGAGATTTAAGCTGAGATTCTCTTAACAGGAAAGAACATCCATATGAAGCTCTGGGAGAGAGCATTCCAGAAAGGTAGGCTGGGGAATATAAATACCTAGTGGTACTGGGTATAGCAAGAGGGCTGATGTGGGCCAGACGCAGTGGTTCACGCTTGTAATCCTAGTACTCTGGGAGGCTGGGGCAAGAAGATTGCTTAAGCTCAGGAGTTTGAGACCAGCCTCTGCAAGAGTGAGACCCTATCTCTACTAAAAATAGAAAAATTAGCCAGGCATCATGGTGTGTGCCTGAGTCCCAGCTACTTGGGAGGCTGAGGCAGGAGGATCGCTTGAGGCCAGGAGTTTGAGGCTGCAGTGAGCTATGATGACGCCATTGCACTCCACCCAGGGTGACAGATTGAGACTCTGTCTCAAAAACAAAAAAAAGAAGGACAACACATGTCAATGCGTATGGGTGGATGAAAGAAAATAACGGACAATGAGGTTGGTGAATTGAGAGGGTCCATATCCAGAGGATTTTGTAAGCGCTGGTAAGATGTTTGGATTTTATGTAGTTGAGAGTATGAAGCAAGGGCAGGAGACCAGACTTGAGATGAGAACAGAGGCGGGGAGAACGTGTAGGAGCTATTGCACTTGTCCTGGTGAAAGATGTCAGAAGCTTGAATTAGAATGGGAGAAATAGAGGTGAAGAAACACGGATGTATTCGGGATATTTTTGGAAGTGGGGCTGAAAGGATTTGCTGAAGGAATTGGGATGGGGTGATAAAAGCAGGAGAATCAAGGATTAATCATGGATTCTTGGCCTGAGCTACTCCAGATGCCAGCTAGGGAAGATAGGAAACGCTGCACTTTTAGGAAAATAAGAAAGGAAGATGTTATGGGTTGAATTGTGTCTCCCAAAAAGATATGTTGAAATTCTAACCTATAGTACCTCAGAACATGACCTTATTTGGAAATAAGGTTGTTGTAGTTGTAATTAGTTAAGGTAAGACGAGGTTACACTGGTGTAGGCTGGCCCCTTAATCCAGTGTGACTGGTGTCCTTATGAGAAGAGGAAATTTGGACACAAAGACACACAGAATACCATGTGAAGACACAAACACTGGAGAGAAGATGGCCACATAAAGACAGAGGCAGAAACTGGAGTGACGTAACTACAAGCCGAGGAACACTGAGATTTGCCACTGTCACCAGAAGCTAGGAGAGAAGCATGGAGATTCTCCCTCAGGAGCCAATCCTGCTGATACTTTGATTTCAGACTTCTAACCTCTAGAACTGTGAGAGAATAAATTCCTGTTGTTTTAAGCCACCAGTTTATTTTTTTTTTATTTAGCATATTACCGGGGTACGAATGTTTAGGTTACATATATCGCCTTTGCCCCACTCGAGTCAGAGCTTCAAGCGTGTCCATCCCCCAGACGGTGCACAACACACACTTTAGGTGTGAATTTACTAATCCCCTCCTCTCCCTTCCACCTGTCTGACACCTGATGAATGTTATTACTATATGTGCACTTAAGTGTTAATCAGTTAATACCAATTTGATGGTGAGTACATGTGGTGCTTGTTTTTCCATTCTTGGGATACTTCACTTAGTAGAATGGGCTCCAGGTTAATACAAGAGGTGCTAGGTCACCATTGTTTTTTGTGGCTGAGTAGAACTCCATGGTATACATATACCACATTTTATTAATCCACTCGTAGATTGATGGGCACTTGGGTTGTTGCCACATCTTTGCAATTTGAATTGTGCTGCTATAAACATTCTAGTGTAGATGCCTTTTTGGTAGAATGTCTTTTTTTCCTTTGGGTCAATGCCCAGTAATGGGATTACTGGATCAAATGGTAGTTCTACTTGTAGCGCTTTGAGGTATCTCCATTTTACTCTGCTATCTTAGGACTTTGTAATTCAGCCTTGTGTTAGCTTACCCAATAGGTGTGTGCAGTGCACACTGTCTGGGGGACAGACACACTTGAAGTTCTGACTCGGGTGGTACAAAGGCAATATATGTAACCTTAACATTTGTATCCTGTAATATGCTGAAATAACACAAATAAATTAATCAATTAATTAAATCAGATAAATAAAAAAAAAGAAGCAATTGGAGTGGAAATAGAATTAAGCAAGGAAGACTTCCTGGAAAAGCTGACCTTTATAAAAAGAAGTTCATGTCTGGGGCAGGGAGCTTACCATGGACCAGACATTGTGCCAGCCTCGAGGGGTAGACTCAGTACAAGTTCCCATAGTCACTGGGAACACACCCCTGCTAGAGCTCTTGTCACATGGTTTTCTGATTGCTTATCCATGTCCCTCCATCCCACTGTGAGCTCCTTGAGGTAAGGGCTTGTATCTTGTTGCTCTCTGTATCCTAAGCACCTGGCACATGGTAAGTATAAATTAAAGTCTATGACATTTAATAGAACATCAGAATCATAATGTATTTGTCATATAAGAACTTGCAACAAAGGCACATTGATACTGTGTACCTCAACCTGTGAACATGAAAACCTTTGGAAGGTAGGAGTTTAAAGCTTGAAGAACAGCTGAACTTCCCAGTGATGGTTCAATAGCTTTATCTGAAGTAAGCACAGGGTCGTTATTGCTCTGGAAGAAGTGGCAGAAGCAAATGATGCCAATTAGAAAATATAATGAAAGACGAGATCCTATTTTACCATAACAAATATAATTGCTACATTGAGTGAGACTCTCTGTGTATATTTATAAGTCAACTTAATTTTGTCTTCTAACCCCATATAAAGACTTTTTCAGAGGGAAGGGAGAGAAGTCCTTTCTCTGTCCTTTAAGGAAAACTCAAGGATCTTATGACTGTTCTGATCACTCTTAGGAAGTAAAAAGTCCTGTGATTACTTCTGTCACCAAACAACTGTATTCATAAATTAAATGTTCAGTCCCACATAAAAGCTAAATTCTAAACTTGATTTCAAATTGAATCTTCCCTCCTCTCCCAACCAGGATGTGGTGCAGGTGGGACTCCCTAGAGCTGGGAATAGTATCATAGGCAGCTGCTTCTTTCTCCAGACCTCCCTCTTCAGTTTGCTAATGGGGCAGCTTCTTTTTATTGATACTGTAGTAATAAAAAATGCGTACCATAAAATTTACCATCTTAACCACATCTAAGTAAATGGTTCAGGAGTGTTAAGTGTATTCATGTTGTTATGCAAGCTAGCTGTGACTTCTGACTTCTTCAGGGCTAACGGGCTGGGGTAGGGAGGAGAGGTAGAAGAAAGGGGAGCAGAAGAGTACTTGACCAGTACTGCTGTAAGATGGCTTTCAAGGGCTTTAAAGCTGACTCTTGCTTGGGCTTGACCATGGGTCTTTACACACTCCTCCCAATTTCTAAGGACCTCTCACCACTACAGGGGCACTGCACTGCCCTGAATCCCATTGTTCACTCCTGCAGTCCAGGAAATCCAGCAGTGCCTTCAGTTTGTTCCCCCTGTTGGACAGACCTAAGAGGCCTTCACATCAGCTCTTCTCATGCATGGCTCACTTCCAGTCCATGGGAACAGCACCCTTCACCCAAACCAGCTTTGGGAGTTCAGGCTGATCGGAGCAGAGCCACCTCTCTTATGTCTTGTTTGTCTAAGATGGTGCCCATCTCTCACTCTTTAGATTTCTTAGGTAGCTGTCAGATGCTGCTATGAGACAGAGCCCAACATGTATCCCCTGCTGAAACTACCATTGACATTACTGTTAAGTTCTCTAAGCAAACTCTAACATGCACCTCTGTCTTGACTTGAGCAGAAATGGAGACACCCACTTTATCACCAGCTCTTTCCAACAAAATCTTCATTCAACCGTAATTTTCTAATGACAAAACTGAGGGTCTCAGGGCTCTTTCTGCAGCACCATACAGCTCTTTCTGCAGCACCATACACTATAAGCAGTATAAAGTGCATGCATGCATATGCACATGCAAACACACATACACATGCATGCATGCTCATATATGGGGGAATCAAAGAGGAATCCAACACTATTTCTCGTGAGATTCGGTCTATTAGGAGAATTGTAACAAGTACCCATAAGATGAGTTCAAGGCAGGATAGTTCCTGCTGGGTTCAGTGGAAAAGGCTCCATGAGCTGGGACTTGAAGAATGACTAAGATTTTGAATACACTGAAATTAAGTCATTTCAGAGAGAAGAAATAATGTGAGCAAATGCCCAGCAGTGGGAGTCAAGGGAGGTGTGGACAGAAGCCCTTAGGTAGTTTGTTTAAACAAGACAAGTGGAAGATAAGGCCAAGCTGGACCAAAAATGAAAAAGACACAGGGTTTGAATTTTTTCCTGCAGGAAGTAAAAAGTTCTGAAAGTTTCTGAACAGGGCAGCAGGATAGAGGATGAATTAGGGAAGGTAGGGACTAACTCTCAGTGAAACATGTTCTTCATTTCCTTGAGTCATTAACCAGTGTCCCATTAGGAAGAAAAATAAAACAAAAACCTTCCAGTATTTGCTTTCTTTTCCAGGAAAACCCATGCCCTTTGGAGCCTCTCGTGTTCAGTTTATAAAGACGTCCAATCCTATTTTTTACTGTTAGTAAAGGGGCTTAGACACAGCTGCCAGTGGGACCCTACTCCCAACTCTGTGGCCCTTGGCTTCAAAGGCCTGATGTGGCTGCTTGGCTCATTTCCCAATGGCCCTGAACACGGCTCTCTGGAGAGCCCAAGGAGAATGGCTTCCCTTCCTGAGCAGGAAGACCAAAGAACCCTTGCCTCTGATGAGTCCAGCCACAAAGACTCCGCCGTGGGCCCCACTGAATTCAGACCTGGAGCCAAATGGGAAAAATCCAGGAGGCTGCAAAGCCAAGAAAATGGCGGGTTTGGATTCACATTCCAGCTTTTCCCCCTTCCCTTTCTGATCTTGTGACCTCACTTAAGCCCTGTGTCTTAAACTGTAAGATGGAAACAAAACCACCTACCTCACAAGGTTGCTTGGGAAGATTAAGTGATAGAGATCTATAAGCAAAACTAGCACATAGCAGATATTCAATAAATATCCCTCCCACCCCTTCCCCCAACATCTCTCTGTATGTGTTTCCTCACCTATTAAATGTGGTAGGAATTCAAGGGTAAAGTTGATTCAGGTGAAGTTCCCGAACTTCTGTCATCTGCCCCACAGAGGGGCTTTCATTGAGCTCTGGAAGCCATCTCTTCTTTTATTATTTTCAACAATGAAAAAAATCACAAAAGACCACTTACCAGTAATAAACATTCGCACATACTTGGAATAAGCCCATATCCCCTAACCTCTTCTACTACTACCGCCTGACTCAGTTTCCCCATCTATAAAGCAGTCTGAAATAGGTCCCCTCCATCCCCTCTGCAACTGCCCACCAGGTTGGGAGGACAGTGCCCGGCAGAGGGCGCTCTGAGTGTAACCTCTCAGCCAAGGCCCTGGGGAAAGGCAACAGGCCAAGGAAAATTCTAGTGGAAAAAATGAAGAAAGGATTCCAGGTTTATGAGTCCCAGACTTTAAAAAGCAAAACTGCTGAGTTGTCTCCTGAGTTAGGAAAAATGAACACCACAGCTATCTCGAGATTTCCAGGAAACTATTTGCAAAGGCTTGGGCAAGGCTGGCAGGGGGCTGGCAGGGGAAACTTAGGGCTCTAGCTAAGGTTCCAATGGCCTGGGAGGTGGGAGAAGGAGGCGGGCAGTGTGAATGTGGGTGAGCACATGTACTTGGGCACAGTGGGGTTATGTGGGTCTGTGTGTGCCATGTCTGTACACGTTTGTGTGTGCCTGTGGGAACAATCCCATGAGTATTTATTAAACATCTTCTATGCTCTGCTGGTCACAGTGCCAAGTGATGGGATGCAACAGCAAATTAAACACAGTCCCTCAACTCATGAAGCTTAATTTAGTGAGGGATGCAAAGTAATAGGCAGTTTCAACTCAGAGTGCAAGCATCTGGGAGGTTGTTTATATGGCAGTTAAGAACACTGGCTTTATGGTCATGCAGCCTGGGATTCGAGTCTACCTGCTAGCTACATGCTCTTGGAGATTTCTCTGACATTCATTCTCCTTAGCTGGAAAGTGCAAATATTAAAATCACATCCTGAAAGATAATATATGTGTATCAGTGTTCACTGATGGTCTCTATCATTGTGTGCGTAGGGTCAACATCTGGATGTGTATAGCCCAGGTAAGTTACATACATATTCACACATCTGCTTATGTTGTTCTTACAGAGTGCCAGGCTCTACCAGAGGCCTCAAATAGTGGCCCACAGACATGGCTTGCGGGAATGCTCATTGGTTTGAGTTTATTTTTTGGCTCATGGAGTATTCCAAAAATCAAGACATTTCACATAAAAATCCAGATTTTCAGTTTCTCTTGAAACCTTGGATGAGCTGGCCATCCTGCAAGCATGTGCATGAGTGTGTCTGCCTGCCACAGCCTCTGCTTCCTGATAGATGTGTCCTTCCCAGGGGCACCCTCCCTCCTGGCCAGTCTCCAGGGCCGTCCTTGGAGAGGTTCCAAGGCTGCTCAGGAGAGCTTGTGTGCAGACATGTTCTCTGTGAAAGGAGAAGCAGGACCGGGCAGGAGCTGGTGCCAGAGCCCAGGCCTCCCCCAGCAGCTCCGGTTTCAGCAATCACAGAGGCCAGAGAGAGCTATGGGCCCTACCCAAGGATCTCTAGCTGTGCAGCGGGGCACTGGTTACACAAGATACTAACCAAGGATGGCAGTTAGAATGGTTTTTCTTATCTATTTTATTTAGCATTTTTAAAAAGTCACAAGTATAGTTATGAAATGATTAAGACAAATGATCTCTCCAGAAAGTGTTGCTAGGTGTATATGCCAAGATTCTTATAAAAATTAGCAAAAAGGCTTATGATAGAAGCTAAAAACATATTTGTTTTTAATTATGTTTAAATACATTTGGGGAACTCACAGGTGTGACAGGTAGGATTGATATTTTCCTAGTATCCCTGGATCCTCTTAGGATGGCAGGTAAGTCCCTCTTAATAGGTATTTACTGGGTCCCCCGTGTGTGCAAGATGAAGGCTGGGCACATGGGGGCCTACCAAGACATACATGCCCTGCTCCTTGGCCCTCGGCAAACTCAGTCTCATGGAGAGATATCCAAGGAGAAATGAATGCAGGAATAAAGGGACAGGGCACTGCTGAGAACTTTTGGGACACTAGGGCACCAGAATACAGAGGAAGAGGCTTCTGGACGCCTGACTTGCTGTTCAAGCTTGTATCCCTCTCTGGGCCCCCATTTCACCTTTCGTAAGACAAGGCGATCAGAAGAGATGAGCAAATATTAATACCAACCTCACTTTCACGACTCTCTGGGCCCCTAACTTGGGCATTCTTTTCGGGAATGGGAGCTCCAGCACTAGTTCTTAGCCACTTGATCCCACCCCACATTCTTGCTCCCAAGACTTGGCTTGCGCTGGGAATTTGCCTGACTTGGTCTCTGAAAGAAATCCATCAGAGGAGCTTTTTCACATAGCTTCTCTTTAAAAAAAAAAAAAAGATCTGGAGTCCAAAAAGACCAGCCCTCTAATGGAAACTTCCAGCATCTGGTACAGGGGGTCCTGGCACCACCCCAAGTCCAGATGGGGAGAGTGGCCCCTAGACAGGTGGGAGATTTGTGCCCCTTCCCCAGCAGCAGGGTTTGAATGATTAAAGTTTAAGTGATTAAACTGGTTCACACTGAAGTCATGCTCCCATTTAGCAGGTGAGAAAATAAGGTCTGAGGGCGGGAGGGCACTTCTCCACAGTCCTACTTCAACCTCAAAAGCAGATCTGATTATGGAGAAAGAGCTCTCCTCACTCCTTGAATTTTCTCCCTTAGGCTGAGTCCTCATGGAGGAGTGAGATGAGGACCACCAGGCTGCACTCCTCCTCAGCCAGATGTTGACTGCTGTTGAGCTAGAACACCTAGTTATTCTTGTTCTGCATTAGCCAGCAGCCAGGAAACCTGAGCCTCACAACCCAAGTGTGAAGGAATAGCAGTAATTCTGTAGCCCTGCAAATGGCCCCAGAGTAGTGTACTCCCCTGGGGAAAGTCATTGTTTCTAGAGGCCAGGAAAGAAGGAATTGACACACAGCAAACAGTTTCTTAAAACAAGGCACTAGGGTGGCCAGAGACAGCAAAGAGAAGCAGTGGGTTGGCTAGTATTAATGCCTTCCTCATTAGGGGCATCTTAGAGCTAGTCCTTATCAAAGGTCCTACCTGCCAAGCTCTTCCCCTGGACCACATCACCTAACCATGGGTGTCACTGGCACCCCCTTCATAAATTGAAATCCCCATTGTACCATCAAAGTGGTCAGTCCCATCAGCAATTAGAAAAACCCCAGGGATAGATTGGTGCCTACAATTCAAATAACTTCAGAGGTGTTCTGTTTCTTTTCTCAAAATCTAGAAATCTGTTGAGATAGGGAAAATCACCAGACATAGAAACTCCCTTCCAAAAACAAAACCTAGATTTCTTTCCAAATTTTTGTTAGAATGCTATTTCTAACTTCATAAGACCCAGGAAAAACCTAGGTCAAAGATACTTAATGAATATTTTCTGATGATAGTGAAATCATCTTTAATTATTGTTATTTTATGTAAAAATGTTTATTAATAGTGTCTTTCATATTAGTCATTGATCAAACACATATTTCTTGAAGGTCTCCTGTGACATTGTGCTAAGCCAGGGAAAACAACAATGAAGAAATCAGACACAGATTTACTTTTATGACTTTAGTCCATTTAGTTTCATATATTCATACATAGTTTCATAATTCATATATTTCATATATTCAATATGTTGAATATATTTCATATATTCAACATATATACATAGTTTCATATATTCCTATAATTTCATATATTTATAATTCTACTGGGGCAGAAAGAAAAAAAACCTGTAAACAGGCACATTTTTTAAATTGCCAGTTATAATATGTGTAATATGAACCAAGATAGAGATTAACAGACGGAAACTTGGGATGTTTTTAATCATCAAGCTAAAGCCAAAAATACATATGAAATGCTATAGTTTTTACAAGATCATTTGATCTATTTCCTTGTTTTGTTGTTAATATCAGTACTATGTAAGGTACCACAGGGAGATACTGAATTTGGCTTGAAGAACCCAGTACCATTTGGTCTTCTAATCTAGTAGGTTGCTGATAACTTATAATCATCTGTTTAATTAAATGTCCTGGTTCAGGAATCAGAAGTTATCAGGGGAGATTAAGATGATGCTAACAGGAAAGCTGTTCACTAATTATTTTTACTGAACATGGCCGGGAGTATGACAGAGAAAAGGCTCGGTGCTCGCAATGAAAAGAAAGAAGATAAGGGCAGGCTGGGGTCATGGGAGTGATAGCCACTCTGGGTTCCATGTTTTAATTGTTGTTGACAGACAGGAGCATGCCCAAATGGCTGTCATTAGCCACTGGATTTATTTACTAGTTTCTATTCGCATCATCCTGCTCTAGGAGGTGGCCAGCAGGAGACTAGGAACTTTGTCTCACTCACAGCTGTAATCTGGGGCCATGTTTATGGCCTAACCTATTATTACAGGTGTTCAATAAATACATAGGCAAAGTCAATCAAAATATCTTCACCCCTCCATGGAGCCTTGCCTCCCCCCAGATTGGACTCTCAATTTCCTTCTATCCCAGCCTCCCTTCATGAAAGACTCTTCCTGACATGTAAATGGAAATGTGAGTCACAATGGTTCAAGGATCCATCTTTAGTTAAATGTAAAGAATTAAGAGGCTGAAGAGTGGGCTGGCGTATTGGACTGATAATGAGAGTCAAGTGGCCTCACAGCACCTGCTAGTACCCCAAACCTTGATTTTGTAAACTTCAAAAAGTTTATAAAGAGCAGGCGTTTCAAAAGAGCAGGCGTCCTCAAACTATGGCCTGTGGGCCACATGTGGGTGTTTTTGCCCATTTGTTTTTTTACTTCAAAATAAGATAGGTGCAGTGTGCATAGGAATTCATTCATAGTTTTTTTTTAAACTATAGTCTGGCCCTCCAACAGTCTGAGGGACAGTGAACTGGCCCCCTGTTTAAAAAGTTTGAGGACCCCTGCTTAAAATGCTACCTCAGTGTGCAAAGGTTCCTTGAGGGTATCTTGTTACCTGACAAATGAGGAAACTGAGGCCCAGAGTGCAAAGACAACTTCAGGCTTGCCAGTGAGGGAACTGGATGAGATCCTAGCTTGGTCTGAACAGGAAGAAAAAGCACACAAATCCTGAAGTGAATGTTCTTCCCCACCCAGCACTGCCAACTGCTGGCTGCTTGACCTTGAGGAAATTACTTAGCTCTTTAAGCCTTAGTTTTCTCATCTGAAAAGAGAAAATAGTTTTCTCACCACTTCTTGATGGTGTTACAAAAATTAAATGGAGCAATACATATAATGTGCTTAGAGCAGTGTCTGACATTAAATTAAAGGTAGTCATTAAGATATTATTGTTATTGTTATTTTGACCACAATCTCAGTCCCCAGTTCTCAACATGTTTCAGCTCCAGACTGGCCCTGCTTCTTCCTGGAGGCCTGATGACCCAAGCCAGTGTACTCTCTCCCATCTCCAGCCACACCATTGGCTACCAGGGTCCTGAACGTGTAAAGGCATCTTTGTTGGAGGAAACATTGACTGGGCTGGACAGCAGAGGCAAGCGAGCCATGGAGAGAATCCCAGTTTCTACACCAGAGACCTGAGAACTTCAAATAAGGTACATGATTTTCAAAATTTGCACACCTTTGGGGACCCGAGGTCAAGGTGGGAGGGAGAGAAGCCCAGTGCATAGGTTCCTGGTCACCTGCCCTGCTTAACAGAGCATCTCTGCTTCTATCTTGTTTGTGAACTTGGGCTCCATATGAGAGAGTATTCAAAGACACAGTCCTACAGCTAATACAAAGTTTGAAAATCCAACACATTCTATGATCTTGAAGATCATTTTCTGCCAAAAAACATCCTATGAACTATTATTTCTTGAATTATTACTTAAGCATTCATTTATTTGGTGTGCACACACACAACTGAACACAAGTCTTTTGACTCACAGTGCAGTGCTCCTTCCAGGGTATCACTACAGATTTCAGGCATGGGTGGAGAGAAATAAGACAATTCCTTTCATTTCAGTACTAAGCTGTCAGGGCCTTATCAGTTTTCACCATTTTTCTACTCTGCACTTAGAGTAGATTATAAATCTCTACTCCAGGAAGTAGGGCAGGCCAGGGAGTGGTCAGACACTTCCAGGCAAAGTCTGGGGGGGATGTCACTTGTGTTCTATCATCTTCAATGCAGAATGGCTCATAATTCTTTATTCAGAATCTCCCTGGCCATTCAGTTCTTTGCAGGAGCCACAAGCTCAAAAGGCTACATGGCCAGACAGACAACTTCATTGTCAAGGGTCTGACAGCTAAGGGGCAAAACTGGAGAATGAAAGCCCTTCGGTGCCTCTGAGAGTAAGTGGAACATACGTGGATGAGAAAAGAGGCTCAAATATTACCTACTTCCCTGTGTTTGTTTTCTTGTTCCTCAATCATGGGCCCATGCTCAGACTACCAGATCTGAGGTTTTGACCAGATGGACTATTTCTCTTTTTAAACTTATTTTTAGGAAAAAGAAAAAAATCCTATTGGGTAGAGATGAGTGGCCTCCAAAAGGTTTTATTTCCTTTCTGAGTCAGGTTCAGCCTCACTGGGTTTGGCTTTCAATTTCTGTAGCCTTGGCATTCCCTAACTAAGCAGTCACAGGTCCTCCGGTGTTGCCCCTCTATTTCAAGAGCCCCCAAAATTAAGCTGAGTGACTACAGATAAGTTTTTGGTACTTTCCAAAATTAAACTATTTCCCTTGGTAAATTTCCAGCAAATGAGCTCATTAATCTAAAAACAGGATGTGGCACATGAAGAGAGTGAGGTCAGACTGCCTGCTCTTTTCACTTACACTGGCTTGGGGCAGAGAGGAAGGGGTGGGTGGGAGAGAGGTGGGACAAGAGAATGGCTTTTATAGGCCTCAAATCCTTGAGAAACTTCATTTCATGGATTGGACTGAGAATCAATGAATTTTTAAATCAGAGACTTAAAGAACTCTTTGACTCCTTCTCTCTTAGATTAAAAGGCCCCACAGAGCCCACATCTGGTCAACCTCCCACAGATGGCAGATTTCCTCTTAGAGGCTCCTGAGATCCTCTGCTGGTCTATAAGCAGGCAGACCCAGTGGGTCTCTTCACCCTCAGGACACCCTGTCCTGCAGCGCCAGCCTGTCCACCAGAAGCTGGGAGACAGCAGCTTGGCCTCCAATGGGTAAGAGACTTCTATACAGCCAAGGTTAAAAAGCAAACGTAAACAAAGAAGATAGTTCCCTTATCTTGGAATGCAGCTGGGAGTCAAGACATAAAAGGACACATAATATGCACATACATAAAGAAAAATTAATGGGCGCCTTTGAGGAGTTGAAACAAAACCTCAGGGTGGGCAGCCTCACCCTTCCCACAGCTATCAGCCCTACAAGTATAAGAGGCCTGATGGAGAAGGAGCTTTTACCAAATTGGTAGTTGGCAAAAATAAAGGTCGTTTGTAGCTTTTAAACTAAAATGCTACCCCAACGCTAAGTTCCATAACTATTTTGACTAATACACACAAATGCATAAGGAATAGCGGCCGTGTGTGTTTAGACCAACAGAACCGGGTCCTTAACGTACCCAGTTTTGTGAAAGCGCAGCACCGGGAACTGCTTTACTGATTGCTCCAACCCAGTAAGCCTGGATGGGCCTGACGTTGTGCTGGGCTCTCTGCAGGGATCCAAGAAAGCTAAGATTCAGGTTTTCCTAATTTTCACCTTGTCTTCACTCAGGATCTCAGGTAGGCAGGGGACCAGGGTGAGGGCTCAAGTTCCAGGTTTGCACCGTTTACTCAGGGAGCATGTTACTGAGAACTTGGCATGTGCAGGCACCGTACTCGGCGCGGGAACACCACGAGCGGAGGAGGAGCATGGGAGCGTGGTAGTTGCTAGTGGGAGCACAGTGCCTGTGTCCCAGCCTCAGTTTCCCCATGAGGAGAGCGCTCGCCTGGACCCAGCGGCGGCCCCCGGAGCAGAACCTCGGCCCCGGGCCCTGCCTTCCCTGCTTCCGCCGCCAGCTGCGCCGCCCGCGCCCCACCGGAAGCTCCCGGCCAGGCGGCGCGGAGGTTGGTCGCCCTGCACCCCCGCCCGCCCCGCCCGGGCTCCCGCACGCTCCGGCCCGGGCTCCCCGAGGCCTCCGGGGACCTGCGATCGCGGCTGCAGAGCCGGCTCCGGCACTGCCCCAGCCCTTTCTGCGGGCGCCCCGGGACCCGGGGGCACATTCAGCCTCGAGCAGGCGCTGGCGGGCGCCGCGCTGCTCCCAGAGTTGCGCGCACCACTGGAGATGTGGCGGTGGGGAGACGACAGTCACCTGCCCTCGGGGGTCGGGGGGGGGGCGCACAGACAGACTGGGGGCACAGACAGGCAACCGGGCATCTCGGGGCCGGGAGGCCAGGGTCTGTGCTGGCGCCGGCGGGGCGCGAGGGATCGCAAAGCCGGGCTTCCCAGGGAAAGTGGGGACGCCGGCTGGTGCGCCCCGAAGGACGAGTGGGAGCCTGGGGAGATGAGAGCATGCGGCGCAGAGAGACCCCGCGCGTGTGGACCCCCGCGGGTGGAGCCACGGAGATGGGGCCGAGGCAGGTTCAGAGTGGAAGAGGAGAGGTGGTCAAGGAGATCAATACAGAGCAGCCAGAGATGCAGGAGGGGTGCAAATGCACCCCCCCCTGCCCCCCCCCCCGGGGTGCAGGAAGCCTGGGAAAGAGAGGGATCCCGGAAGGAAGGGCTAAGAGCCTTGTCAAGTGCTGGCCTGAAGGCTAGTTGGATAGAAACTGGGACCAGCCCAGGGTGTTTGGCAAACTTGACATTTATAACCCTGGGGAGATGATTCCCTGAAGATGCAAGCACCTGTGTAGACGATCTTTTCTAGAAACGCCACTGTTAAGTGAGCAGAGAGAGTAGATGGAAGAAGAATTTGGGATGAGAGTGAAGTGTTTTAAAGCCTGTGGGGTTAGAGCACAGGCTCTGGGTTTACTAGCTGTAAAACCTTAAGTCACTTAACCTCTCTGTGCCTCAGTTCCCTCATCTGTAAAATGGGGATGATGATGGTAATATCCATTTCATAGGATTCATGTGAAAATTAGATAAGATGATGCCTGTAAAATTACTTAACACAGCACTAAAAAGTAGTACCTATTGTTTTCCACTTTTATTATTAGAGCTGCTTGAGCATATTTTGATGCTGATGGGAAGGAGCAGGTAGAGAGGAAGGCATTGAAAACAGAGGGAAGAGAAAAGAGACTAGAGAGAAAGGGACCCAGAGGATGGGAGTAAGTCTTGGGTGCCTCTCCTATCCCAAATCAGAGGAAGGAGGAAATAGGTAGACAGACATGCAGGAGAGTTTGCAGATTCAGGGTGTACAGTTAAGGGAGTGACTTTCTGATGGTGTTGAAGCAGGCCTCAGGATTTGCTGGGAGGCTGGAGTTCCCGGTTTATACTGCAGCGGCGGGGTACTGTGCCCTCTGCCAGCCGTGCTTAGCAGCCCTGGTGTCATATCAGGGAAGATGGACAGTTGAATTTAGGGTCAGATGGCAATGTCTGACCTTCCTGGCCCACTGTGGAGCCCTGTGAAGTTCAAGTAAAGTTCATAGATGTGAAAACACTGTAAAAGCATAATTTACCATTTTAACCCTTTCCCCTGATTTTGAGGAACTGGAGGGCTGTGGCTGTGGCCAACATCTGAGTAAAATGTCAAAGCCTTTGGGGCACTTCACTTGGGCTACACAGCATGCCACACTTTAACCTATAATTTCGTTTAAGTCATCACAACAGTTGGGTGAAGTAGGTATTGTCCCATTTTACAGATGCAGAACCTGAGGTTCAGAGAAGTGAAGAACTATGTCCTAGGACCCACAGCTAGTAAATGGTGGACCCAGGATCGCAACTCAGATCTGTCTGACCTCAAAATGCATGATTTGAAACCACTGTGAAAGTTTTCAAAGCCCCTGTAGCAGCCCAGCAGGACAGATGTGCAGGGACATCTTCTCATTTGATAGGAGAGATAAGTGGGATACTCTGATCTCCATCCTGGGCTCTAAAGATTCTACTAAGCTCCCTTGTGTCTCTCTTGTATAGGTGGAAGAACACAGAGCTTAGAGCCCCACAGCCCAGAGGGGAGGGGCTGAATGAATCCCACGCCTGGTGTGAACTCATTAGAAGCTGTGTGACTTTGAACCAGGCATCTTGCTTCTCTGAGCCTAAACATGGCTGCAGAATTCCCAGCAGGCTGTTGTAAGGATTTGGAGGGAAAATGTTGCCCAGCACACAGCAGACATGCCAAGAGCTGTTATTCCCTCAGCTCAGTTTTCCTGCAAAAGTGTATCTATTAACAGATCCCGCTTGGCTGCTGAGACCAGCTGCCCTGGTCTTATATTTGTTTAGCGCTTTGTTCTCCTTAGGGCAGGGAAGTGGTGGCGCCTGAACCAGTATGTAGCCACCTATGACTTCCTGAGTGGGGTGTGGGGGAGGGCCCTGAGGAGTCTGTGGTCCTAAGGCCTTGGACTTCAAAGAAGGGGAGGGCCCTGTGTCATCACCACGACTGATGCAGAATACAATGGGGGTTGGGTCATCACAGGCTTTTCTGCTGCCTCTGGTCGCCTTTGCCATGGGGTCCCAAAATCTTAGAGCCCAGAGACCACCTGCTGCAACTCCTTTTTTTTGTTGTTACAGATGGGGTAATCAAGACCCACTATGAGGAAGTGACTTTTACCTGAGGTCACCCAGATGCTGGACAGGGCAGAGCAAAAGCACTAGAACTTGAATTTTTGGACCTGCCTCCAGGACCCTGGGGATTTCTACCAGGAAGGTGAGCACCCCCACGGAGAACTCCAGGCTGCTCAAAGGAACCAGGGAACACAGACAAGTGGCCAGCAGTGGCCCTCTCCTCTGATGTGCCCAGGGAGGAGGCAGAGGAAGCCAGTGGAAGCCCCAAACTCTCAGACAGGGGAACTCTAACTGTGCTTCCTGAAAGTATGTGACACGGTTCTTTTTCTCTGACTCCCTTTCTTGCTTTTTCTCACTCTAAAAAATGACTGGACACTCCTGAAGCCTTCAGTCACCATCCAGGGGATTTTTTTCACCACAAAGGGTAATTCCTGCCCCATCCCTGCTGTGACTCAGCTGTGACGTTGAACCACACAAGCCAGAGAGAAGATAAAGTCATCAGAAAGTCCTGCTCACCAGAGAGGGAGGCCCAGACCAGGACCCACCTCTCCTGTCATCACAGACTCCACGGGGCTGGTCCCTTGCCCTGGAAGAGCTCAGACGGCCCTCTGGCCAGCCTGGGACCCTGGGATGGCCTCCAGCTCAGCCGGCAGCCCCCGCCCAGCCCCTGATGAGAATGAGTTTCCCTTTGGGTGTCCCCCTACCGCCTGCCAGGACCCAACAGAGCCCAGGGCTCTCTGCTGCACAGCTTGTCTCTCTGAGAACCTGAGGTGAGGAGACAGAGGAGCAAAGGGTGGACGGGAAGACAGTGTGTGTGGGGGGCCGGCGGGGAGTGGTGCCTGATGGGAAGCAAGGGTGAGGAAAGCAGGTGACTGGGCCGGTGACTTCACCTCTCTGGACCTCAGTTTCCACACCTTTCCTCACTCTCCCTGACACTGCCCCTGTGGCTGTTGGTGGAAGGAGAAGTAGCCACAAAAAGATGTCAACTCTCACAGCACAAGGCCAGCCTCTGCAAGGAAGAGCCTCTAGGCCCAGCTAGGCTTTTTACTGACTGTGTGGTCAGGTACAAGCTGCTGATGTCTGAATCCACAACTTTCTTACCTGTAAAGCTATTTTCTCCCTCACAGAATTGTCAATAGATTGGCCCAATCAATAATAATCAAAAAATTTCATATGATAACAAATATAAACCCTTTAGTAAATGCCAAACTATTATACAAATATATCTCCTTCCACAATATTGCCTATCGCTTCATACTATTTGCTGGGAATCCTTTTAAAGGGGACAAAGGTGTGTGTGTGTGTGTGTGTGTGTGTGTGTGTGTGTGTGTGTGTATATATATATAAATAGATATAGACAAAATATATATGTATATAGGCTGGGCGTGGTGGCTTACACCTGTAATCCTAGCACTCTGGGAGGCCAAGGCAGGCGGATCATTTGAGCTCAGGAGTTCAAGACCAGCCTCAGCAAGAGCGAGACCCCGTCTCTACTAAAAATAGAAAGAAATTAGCTGGACAACTAAAAATATAGAGGAAAAAATTAGCCAGTCATAGTGGCACTTGCCTGTAGTCCCAGATACTTGGGAGGCTGAGGAAGTAGGATTGCTTGAGCCCAGGAGTTGGAGGTTGCTGTGAGCTATGATGACACCACGGCACTCTAGCCAGGGCAACAGAGTGAGACTCTGTCTCAAAAAATATATATACATATATATATGTATTTATATTTAATATATTAATAACCCAGAAAGGTATGAGATCAATACTATTATTAACATCCCTCTTTGAGCAGCTATTAGGCACCTACTGTGTGCTGAGTAATCTCAGAACAGCCTAGAGAGGTGAGTACTATTAATAATATCCTATTAGAGAGATTAGATCAGCTTACCCAAGGCCAGTTTCCTGGCAAATATGCCCTTAAACTACCTCACATGTTGACCTTTTGTTTGGGGTTTTACAGCTTAAGAAGGTGGGGAAGCTGAATCAGGCGAGTGGGAAGTTCAAATGTGGTGACAAAGGGGGGCTGTGAGAAGAGGGAGGAGAGGTCATGGCAGTGGAGAGCTGTCAGGTGGTGGAGGAGCAAAGCTTGACTGTTTTTATCATCAAGCTGATGTTTGGGGCTCATCTCAGGCTTTGGTGGCAGGTCTCCTTGCTTCACTTCTCCATTCTTCCAAAACCTGGCAGAGGAGGGGGAGGAAGCCAGCTGGAGGTCGGAGGGGCCTGAGGCCTGAAGAGCTTCTGCCCAGCCCAGCTCCAGTCTCACCCTACCTTGGCAGGTCTACATGCCCCCTGGGTCCTCATTTCCCTCACCTATAAAATGGGCTGGGTCAGTAGCTCTCACTGTGGGTCGGAAGCACTTGGGAGCTTTGTAAAAACACAGGTATCACCCCAGTCAGAATCTGACACCCACTCCTGATTAAGAACCTCCAGGCTAGATGTCTCTGAGGCCACTTCTTGTTCTAATAGGTTATGATCATCTGTAATTACTAAAAATAAGAGACCAAAACCAAATAGAGGATGCTGAGAAAAGCAAACATAGTTACACGTCCATAGTCCCTTGCCTAAACCCTGGGGGTCAGATATGTTTGGAAATTCAGACTTTTTTTAGAAAAGCAAATCAGTGCATTATGTAATTCTTCTGGCGGAGAGTGGGGTAGCACCTATGATCAGGCTCATTAAGGTTTCTGCAATGAAACATATAAATATTCACACTAAGTAGGGCAAGTAAGGTCTATAATAGTTTCCCGTCACTATGGGCCAGGTCTGGCTGCCCAGGAAAACTTCAGGAAAAACATGGGATGTGCAGTACATTTTGAGGTTTGGGAATGGTGGCTCCGGGATGGTGGACACACGTGATCCTTGATGTCAGTTGTCATGCTGGGCAAAGTCTGGGCTTCTCCAGCTGTCAGGAGAGTGAATGGTACCAGGGCATTGTAATGCCTTACTCAGGGATCTGTTCACATTTCCCCAGGAACAGTGAAGATCGGATCTGTCCCAAATGCAGAGGGGATGACCTCCACCCTGTAAGCCCAGGAAGCCTTCTGACTCAGGAGAAGGTATGTTGGCACGTCCAGGAAAGAGTATTTGTCCATTTTCTTGATTTTTCTAGGTTAAGCCAAGTGGGCTGCTTCCTACTTGGCCTCTGGCAGGCATTTCCTTTCTTGTCTTGAGTCAGGACTGAATTCGCTTTATATGTGGTGAGGAGACTGATGATGTTCATAGTGGAGAAACATTTTGCCCAAAGCCACCTGGCCAGTCTGTGATAGATTTAGGGTAACAACGGTCTAGACCAGATGTCCACAAACTACAACTCTTGGGCCAAATCTGATTCACAACCTGTTTTTGTACAGCCTATGAGCTAAGAATGCTTTTTTATGTTTTTAAATGGTTGAAAAAAAATCAAAGACAGAATGATAGATAGGGACCTTTCAGCCCAAGCTCTTTACTTCCAGCAGGAGCCTGGTGTTCAGGGATGGTTCTGTGTAGTTCGCTGCATGGCTAGAGGCGATTGCCACGTTGCTCCATCTGTAAAATTAAGAAGTTAAGTTGGCTCTGCAGAGTCTTTCCAGAATCTGTGATGTCCAGACTGTGGTGTCAATGCTGCCAGGGCCGCTCTCCCTCCCACCCACTGGACCACAGGCAGGCGAGGCCACACCTTTTCCCTTTTCCAGCCTGATCCTCTCATTCAGAGGGATGAGGGGAATTTTCTGCCCTACTCGCAGCCAGTTTAAAGGGTTCTCCCATCTCCTTCTCGGCAAGCCCCTCCGCCAGCAGGCCCTCAGAGAATAATAATAAGCATCAAGTGCATTTTGCTAGAACTTTACACTCTACAACATGATACAAGTTGACATGATGTACTGATCATGGAGTAACTTTCTGTGCCTCCTTGTTTGGCTGTCTTAGTGGACTGGGTGTGAGAGAGGAGCAGACTCAATGCTCTGTGGGCTGCTGTGCCCCCCCTGCACAAGGGAGGGGCGGGCAGGATGCTTCCTAAGGCCCTACCTGCTTGCATGCTCCAGGACTATTGCTTACAACCTGTTTTATTCTTTCCTCTTAACAAAATTAATAGGCATATATTGTACAAATCTTAGATAATATAGATAAGGACATTTTATTATATCTTACTCCAGTGGCTTTAATTTTTTCATCTTTATTAAAGTGAAATCAGATGAAAGTAGAAGTGCTCTGATGGAAGGGGAGCTCGGAGCCCCGTCTTCCCATTTCTTTCTCCTGTCCCAGCCCCTGAGCGACTCTGGGGACTCCCAGGAACCTGCAGAGCACAGTTTGAAGCTTGCTGCCTTGAACAAAATGAAGGGACTCTAATGGTGGAATTACAGGTGCCCTGGCAGGCCATGGGCTGGGAGTGGGTGCTGCTACATCTGGGGGCAAAGGCCTCTTGAACGCAGGCAGATCCAAGAAGCATCAGCCCGGTCCCTGCTGGCTGCCCCAGCGTGTGCGGCCATCACCGCAGCCCAGTGGAAAGCTGGGGGAGGGGTGAGTCAATGGTGTCATCACCTGCACAAAGCCATGAGGGGAAGGACCAGGGACTCCTCTGGCTCCTGCCCCCGAAGGGGACTTTGGGGGACTTTTGACCAAAGGAAAGCAGCTGGTAATAAGTCACCACTTTGCATACGTGGTGATTCCTACTTTGTGTGTCTGGAGCACCCTGGGAAAGGGAGGCACGGCAGAGGCTGGACACCGCTGAGCTAAACCCAGAGGCACCCATCCCTACAAACACTCTCTGTGCCATCTGCTTATCAGTTTGTCCTTGTCCTCTGACTTCATTAGATTAATATCTCCCTAAGAAGTGCCCAGAGAACAGATCCAATACAAAAGGCAGGTATTAAAGGATGAATACTGACCTAGTTAGAGACGTGGTTCTTGCCTAGAATGATCTTCCTTTGACAATGAAGTAGGGGACCCAGTGGCAGGAAAATCACATTCAGTCCTGTCTGCGAGGTACCCACAAATGAGATTGTTTTCTCACCCTCTTCCCCCTGAGGCCCATTCAAGAAGGTCAAAGGTAAGCTGGCGTCTGATGTCAATGGCTCACAATAATGCCCTGGCTTTTTCTAGAATCAGAAAATGACAGGAGTCTAAGATGTCCAGCCTGGTTCCCACTCTGTACTGGAGTCCTGCCATGTGGCTCCATGTCCTTCCAATGACAGAATACCCATGACTTCTGGAAACAAGCACCCCACCTTGGGGGCTATGACTATTGCAGCGTTTTTCTCTTTAGTGGTACTAAGCTGCAGTCTATCTCCCTTGAGGCCATAAAAGGCAAGTCAGCCTCCTATCCCCCAGTCAGTCCTGCCTCTGTGAAAAGACACTGCCCACATCCATCTTGAGTTTGTGCCTGGTCTCCGTACATTTGAGGTAAATGTGCTCCCACTCATCTGTGTCTCTTGAAGCGTGATACCTGGAAATGAACCCCAAACCCTTACACTTCTGAACTTGAGAGTTTGCATCTGTAATCTCACCAATTCCATGACATCCTATGTGCTGGGTGGTGGTGAAATCCCTGTTTTACTGATAGGTATACAAGGTCTGTCTGGAAAGTATCCAGCCATTGTTAATATAACGAGAATGGATACATGGCTGGATACTTTCTGGACAGTTATCGGATAGGCTCTGTGACAAGGTATCCCTGGCTCAAAATCACGTAGCAAGCGGGATTCAAAGCCAGGCCCCAACTCCTGCCGACTAGGCTGGTGGCCTCTTCTCTGTGCTACCTCCACATGGGGGATCACCCCCCAAATGTTTTATGCATGTTTAAATAACACCATCAGCCTTAAGTGCTAGAATCCACTAAGTACTGTGGAAAAGCAGGAATGGGCAAGACCAGAAGATTCAGGCAGGGCTTCCTGGAGGAGGTGGCAGTGAAGCTGGGCAGAGGTTGACAGAGAGGAAACTGGTCCAGTTACAGAGGAGGGCAGGAGCTGGCAGACAGCAGCACGCTGACCAAGTTTCCCCTGTCACTGTAGGGTACCCCTCTTAGCTGGAGCTGAGGCTCGAGCAGAAACAGCCCCCTGGGCATGCACATCTCAGCTGGCCTCTGAGCCCAGCCCAGCAGGGTGGGCAGTGCCTGGCATGCTCAGACCCTCTTTGTTCCGCATGGCAACTGCACAGAGGCAGCACTCATGCTCCCAACACACATGCTCAGAGGCCCCCAGGTCTCTGAATGGGGGGCCCCTGCCAGGGCCCACGGTGACCCCACCACAAAGGTCCTGCGTAGCTGGGGTGGCCGGGAACACCACACACCCAGAGACTTCTCGGACCCAGACAGAAGAGCATGTGTTCCCTCAGGGCTGGGAATCTGTTTTCTGTGTTTCTATTTCCTCCTCAGCAGAAATTCCACTGTGAATTTTATTTTTAGCAAGTTGCAAGCAGCGAGGCCATGCACACAAGGGCCACTGTGGCACCAGACATACACCAGGGTTGGCCCAGGACAGATCCCCTGTTCTTCCTCTGCAACCCAAGCCTGATTCCTTCTCCTTCCCCTTGGTTCCTGGCCTTCAGGTGAGGCCACCCTTTGGTCAAGGCAGGGACTCTGTGGTGGGGAGGAAGGAGCCTGAGCTCTACCTTGCCTTGCCCTGCCACCTCCCGCAAGTCCCTGACCACCCCTGAGCTTTAGCTTCCTCACCTACATATATCTCAGAACCTAAAGGCCCCGACCTCTGCCTTGTGGCTGTGAGGATCCAAAGTGATGGTGCCTGCACAAGACCCAGGAAAGCAGCAAGCCCTTGCATGGCTCATAACTATGGCAGAGAAGACCCAGAATTGCTCAGCTCCTTGGCTTGCCAGTGTGGTGTGACCCCAATCAGGCCACTCACTTGGTTTCTCTGTCAGTATTAAGGTAAAACTGATCCAGCTCGCCTGCCTCAAAGGATTGTTGTAAAGATCCTATGAGAAAACATTCAAAAATGCTTTGGTCCTGTATAAGAGATGTTTTAGGGACTTAAACATTTAGGGATGCTTCTTACCTCCTCAAGGAAATCTAATGGGGAAAATGGAGTTTTTATAGAATTAGTTATAAAGAGTTTGAGATGTGAGGATGAAATGAGACTTATGTATATGACAGCCATTGGGGCCTGGGGGCGAGGTCCCAATGGGCAGTGCTTAATCCATAGGAATAATAATACTAATAGAAATACCACTACTAATTGCTAACATTTGCTGAACACTGTGTTAGGCAGAATAGTGTCCTCCAGAGATGTTCGTAAGTGAATCCCCAGAACCTGTAACTATGTTACCTCACATGGCTTTGTGTGCTAGAGCTGCCATAACAGAGTACACAGAGCAGGCCGGGTGCGATGGCAGGTGCCTGTAGTCCCAGCTACTCAGGAGGCTGAGACAGGAGGATCACTTGAGCTATGATGATGCCACTGCACTCTAGCTCAGGCAACAGAGCAAGACCTGTCTCAAAAAAAAAAAAGAAAAATTACACAGACTGGGTGATATAAACAACAGAAATTTATTTCTTTGCAGTTCTGGAGACTAGAATTACAAGACAAGGTTTTGGCAGGGGTGGTTTCTTCTAAGGCTTCTCTCCTTGGTTTGTATTAATAGATGGCCGTCTTCTCCCCATGTCTTCACATGGTCCTTCATGTCCAAATTTCCTCCTCTTATAAGAACACCAGTCACATTGGCTTAGGGCCCACCCCTAATGACCTCAATTTTAACTTAATCAGCTCTTTAAAGATCCTGACCCTACATTCTGAGATACTAGGGGTGAGGACTTCAATATATGTGTTTGGGTTGGGGGACACTAGGCCCATAACAATGGCAAAGAGACGCTGCAGACACGATTAACTTAGGGAAACTGAGAAGGGGAGATTACCCTGGATTATCTGCATGGGTCCTTATAAGAGGGAGACAAGAGAGTCAGGGAGATTGGAAGATGCTCCACTGCTGGCTCTGAAGATGGCAGAAGGGGCCACAAGCCGAGCAGCGCAGGCCGCCACTAGAAGCTGGAAAAATAAGGGAACAAATTCTCCTCTAGGGCCTCTGGGAGGAACACAGTCCTGCTGACATTTTGCTATTGAACATCTGATCTCCAGAACTGTCAATAATAAAGTCGTGTTGTTTTAAGCCATTAAGTCAGTGATATTTTGTTACAGCAGCGATAGATAATATACCAGAACTTATTGGATTATCTCATTTAATCCTCACTAAAACTCTCTAAGGAGGGGCACACAGAAGACTGCAACATGGAGAGGTTAATAACTCTCCCAGGGCCACACGGCTAGTACATGAAGTGACAGAAATGGGCTGTGAACCTCATAGGCTGTCTCCAGAGCCCACACCCTGAACCTCCATATATCTGAGGAATGAGTGACTGTTGACAGGGCTTAAGGCAGCCTGGCTGACCACCAAGGCCTCTGAAGGCCTCTCAAGTCACTTGCCCTCCCTCTAGCAGCCATTCAGGGTCACAGTTCACACCAGCACAGGCCTCATAGAAGGATAACCTGTATATCCACACAGCATTCTACCCCCTGCCGTGGGCTTTCACAACTCACACAACACCAGGAAGGCTCAGCTGCCCGAGAACACACCCCCTCCACCTGCGGGGTGACTCTGAGCTTGGTCATTTTCACTTTCTATCCCTTATGACTCTCACTTCAAGTTTCCACCCTTAGAACCACAGATGATTTAAATCATGGACTTTTGGGGAGTTTCAGGGCCTGAGAGGTTACCCCAAGTCCTTTTACCCAGAAGCTGGGTCCATACCTGGCATCAGGCCCTCCATCATTCCCACAAGCCGAAAGCTATGTGTTGGAAGATACTTTGTCACCGCAGACTTCCCAAAGCCAGTGTAGTCTCCCTGCTAGGGCCACCCTCTGCCTGCCCCCTGTAAAACATCTGTTTTCTATTCTTTGTTGGGAACAAATTGTCCCTGAAGCCCAGGGCAAGGGGATGGCTCTTTGCTGAGCTGTGCTCTGTGTCCCAAACCAACTGTACTCATTAAGCCCGCAGCTCTCTGCTTATTTTACTTTTAAAGAATAATAACTAGTATGGGTTTGTATTTGCTCAGCCCAAAGACCTCTCTCCCCCTCCTTTCATTCGAATCCTCTTTCACATGGCCTTAGGAGATTATTCTTTAAAAAGAAAAAAAAATATCTTGTAAAATCAAGATAATATTTACATGCAATAAAATTCACCCATGTTGAGTGTATAGTCTGGTGAGTGTACATCATGGTGCCCACTATGGTCAAGATGTCCAGCATTTCTGCTGCAGGTAAAGCTACTTCCTGTCCCTGTGCAGCCAGTCCCTCTTACCCACAGCCCCAGGCAGCCTCTGATCTACTTTCTGTCACTACAGTTTTGCCTTTTCTAGAATCTCATAAGAATGGAATCTATTAGTGCATATAGTCTTTTGTGTTTACTTGTTTCATTTAGTGTAATGTTTTTGAGATTCATCCATGTTATCATTTATATTAGTATTTAATTCCATTTGATTGCTGAGTAGTGTTCCATAGTATGGATATACCAAAAATGGTTTATCCATTCGCCAGTGGGTGACATTTGAGTTGTTTCCAGTTTGAGCTATTATGAATAAAGCTGCTATGAACATTCACATACATGTCTTTGTATGGACATATGTTTTACTTTCTCTTGGATCAATTCCTAGGAGTGGAATGTGTGAATTGTATGGTAACTTTGTAAGTATTGTTTATAAGTAAGTTATTTTATAAATATGGTTTAACTTTATAATATACTTCTATGGATTTTTCCAAAGTGCCTGTACCATTTTGCATTCCCACCAGCAACATATGAGAGTTCTCACTACTCCACATCCTCACCAAAACTTGGTATCATCACTCTTTTTAATTTTAACCATTCTAAGGGCGCAGTGGCTCACGCCTGTAATCCTAGCACTCTGGGAGGGCAAGGCGGGAGGATCGTTCAAGGTCAGGAGTTTGAAACCAGCCTGAGCAAGAGCAAGACCCCATCTCTACTAAAAATAGAAAGAAATTAATTGGCCAACTAAAATATATAGAAAAAATTAGCTGGGCATGGTGGCTCATGCCTGTAGTCCCAGCTACTCGGGAGGCTGAGGCAGTAGGATTGCTTGAGCCCAGGAGTTTGAGGTTGCTGTGAGCTAGGCTGACATCACAGCACTCTAGCCTGGGCAACAGAGTGAGACTGTGTCTCAAAAAAAAAAAAATGTTTTTAACCATTTTAGTGAATGGGTAGTGTTGTTTTATTGTGACTAGTGGCGTTACATTTCTCTGATGACTAGTGATCAGAGAACTGATCAGAGAACTGATTACTAGTGATGTTGAGCATCTTTTTTGTCATTCACAGATCTCCTTTTGTGAAGTATCTTTTAAGTATTTTGCTCATTTTTATTAGGTTTTTTGTCTTCTTATTATTGGATTGTAAGAGTTCTTTATACATTCTGGATACCAGCCCTTTTGCAGATACAGTCAAGATCACACAACAATTATTTCAGTCAACAATGGACTAAATATATATGAGGTGGCCCCATAAGCTTATAATACCATATTTTTGTGGAACCTTTTCTGTATTTAGATATACAGATACTTACCATTGTGCTACAATCATCTACAGTATTCAGGACAATAACATGCCGTACAGGTTTGTAGCCTAGGAGCGATAGACTATACCATATAACAGCCTAGGTGTATAGTCAGCTGTCTAAAGATGGGGAACCTGCAGCCTTCTGATTTCAAGATTGTTATTTTTAAGCACCAAAGGAGGCAAGAGAAGCTTCATCTTTCTCTGTTCTATCTCTTTTAATAAAAGGATTTGTTCTGTAAAATTTGGAATCAGTCCAAAGACTGCACTTAAAGACCTAGAAGGCCACATGTACCTAGAAGGTACTACCATCTAGGTTTGTGTAAGTACACTCTATGATGTTCACATAATGACGAAGTCGCCTAATGGTGCCTTTCTCAGAACACATCCCTGTTGTTAAGTGACAGATGACTGTCACTTATATATTTTGACTTAACTTATATATTTTGAAAAAAAAATTTCTCTCCTCTCCTGTGGGCTTATTCTCCCCCTACCATGGGCTTATTCTTGATAAGAGAGAGATGCAGTATGGGCAGAGTCCTGGGACTGTGCTGCTCCCTAGCCCTGCCTCCTTGGGCAAATACCTTCCCCTCTGTGACCCTCCGTTTCTTCATCAGTAAAATAAGGGGGGCAGGGAACCCTACCCCATCTTCCCCACAGTGTTGCAATGAGCCCAAGGAAGAATTATGACAGCATTATGACAGAATTATGAAAGCATTTGGCAAACCCTTCAGACCTAAATAGGATGATGGTCATGTCAAATTGCCATTAATATTAAGATCCTCCTATGTCCCTGCCTTCGGGCTGTGCGTCATCTGGAAGGGAAAGCCGGGCAAGGCAGGCACACGTCAGTCAAGGACAGATGGCTAGGGAGGGATGCAGGTGGGCACTGTGAGAAGGGGAGTCCTCAGGGACTTCAGGAGGATGGAAGTGCTCATTCATGCAGGCAGCATGCTCTGAGTGTCTCCTCTGTGCCGGGCACCACCCTCAGCACTAACGACACAGCCATGACCCTCAAAGAGCCCTCAGATCAGCAGGGGCAACCAACGAGTGAACAATGATAATAGAGAATGAAGTATATAGAATGGAGAAAGAGCAGCGCTGCCCAGGATCACAGCAGGGGTCCTAGTCCTGGTTTGAAGGAAGGTCAGAGAAGGGCTGAGGCTCAAAGGGAATCAGCCAGGCAGAAGGAACAGCATGTGCAAAGTCATGTGGCCCAGTCCAGCTCCTGACCTCATGGATCCTGGTGCATTGCAGAGAGCCCTAGGGGTGGCCACAGGGATCCCCATAACATCCAGTGATATGGTTATTATTTTCAGGTTCACCCTGAGATGGATGAGGCTGGAGTTGGGTGCCCCTTTGCAGGTGTTGGCTGCTCCTTCAAGGTAAGTATCTGTGTGTAAGAAAGATCTGTCCACAACGGCTCCAGACCTCTGGGCCTCCCCACTCCAGCCCTGCCAGAATTTTCTCATAGCATGAACATGTCTCATAGCATGTCTCCTCTGGACATTCCTCATACTAATGACTTTCCCAAGCAGTAATTCACACTATTACATCATCACAGTACTCAGGGAAGTTCTTCTTAATGTCTCACCTAAGCATTGGTGTAACATCACTAACGTGACCCCCCCCCCCCGCCTCTCTCCATGGTCCTGATCATCATTTTGCTCAAGGGCAGGACAGGATCGTTGCTCTAGGGAATGAGTGAGATGCATCATCCTGGGCATGGCTGATGCCAGGGTCCTCCTCCTGAATCCCTCCCAGTATACAGAAAGCCACTTCCCCTTTGCTGGGTGCATGGATTTCCAGTGCTTGGTGACCTTTGATGGCAGGGCTCTCCACTTCTCCCTGGTCTTCCCTCCACCTCTGTTTTCACTGAACAGACCCATTCTCTTGGCAGGGGAGCTCACAGTCCATGCAGGAGCATGAGGTCACCTCCCAGGCCTCCCACCTAAACTTGCTGCTGGGGTTCATGAAACAGTGGAAGGCCCAGCTGGGCTCTGGCCTAGGGTTCGGGCCCATGGCCCTGGAGCAGAACCTGTCAGACCTGCAGCTACAGGCAGCCGTGGAGGTGACGGGGGACCTGGAGGTGGACTGCTACCGGGCACCCTGCTCTGAGAGTCAGGAGGAGCTGGCCCTGCAGCACTTCATGAAGGAGAAACTCCTGGCTGAGCTGGAAGGAAAGCTGCGTGTGTTTGAGAACATTGTTGCCGTCCTCAACAAGGAGGTGGAGGCCTCCCACATGGCCCTGGCTGCCTCCATCCACCAGAGCCAGCTGGACCGCGAGCGCATCCTGAGCTTGGAACAGAGGGTGAGTATGGGAAGTAGTTTTGCCTTCAAAGCTGGCTCAGGGAGCCCCATCCTGTCTCCAGAGCAGTGGACAAGCCTTCCTCCTAATCGTTCAGCCTGCTCAGAGCAGCCCCTCCCCCATCAAAACGTACCTCCCCTGTATCCCAGGACCTTCCAGGAAGAGCACCGAGTCAGAAGCTATAATCAAGGGGCAGGCACCCACAACCAGTGCTTTCATTCCTTTGCTTGAACTTCTCCTGTGATAGGACACCCCCTTGCTGGGTAGCTTGTTCTGTTGTGGGACATTTTTCACTGTTAGCCAACTTCTCCCTTAGGCCAAGCCAAAACCAGCCTCTCTCTGTCTTCTCTGCTTTGTTCTTGGCCCTGCCCCTTGGGGCCTATAAAACAAATCTGCCTTCTAGTCCCTGTGGCAGCCCTTCAGAGAGGGATAGTCAGTGATCATATCCTACCTGAGATTTCCTTCTTCAGGCTAAAATCCCTAGTGCCTTCACCCCTTCATCAGAGCACATTGTTTTATGTTGTCCTCATATGCTCTGGCTCAGTCTCTAAAGGATTCTATATGCTTGGAGTGTGGTCCCAGACTGACTCCACAGATAATTCACTTATCTGAGAATTCTTGGTCCAACAGGACTGTCCCCTCCTTTATTCCAGAGCTTATGCCTTTCTTTTTCTTTTTCAATTTTTTGATACATATTAATAATATTTTACATATTTATGGTACATGTGATATTTTGTTACATGCATAGAATGTGTACTGATCAAGTTGGGGTATTTGAGATGTCCATTGCTTTGAGTATTTACCATTTCTATGTGTTGGGAACAATTCAAGTCTTCTCTTCTAGTTATTTTGATATATAAAATACATTGTTAACTATAGTCACCATAATCTGCTATCAAGTGATAGAACTTATAGCTTTTATAATATCTAAATGGATGTTTGTACCTGTTAACCTATGTCTCTTCATCCTCCCCACCCACCCTCCCTCCCCAGCCTGTAGTATCTATCATTCTACTCTCTATCTTTATGAAATCAACTTTTTTAGCTCCCACATATGAGTGAGAACATGTGATATTTGTCTTTCTGAGCCTGGGTTATTTCACTTTACATAATGACCTCCAGTTCCATCCATGTTGTTGCAAATGACAAGATTTCATTCTTTTTTGTGGCTGAGTAGTATTCCATTGTGTATGCATACAACATTTTCTTTTCTCTTTTGGTTCTTTAAGCATCAGTTTGGTGGAAAAAACTTGCCACATTTTATTTATCCATTCATGTCTCAATGGACACTTTGGTTGATTCCATATCTTTGCTATTGTGAATAGTGCTACAATAAACATGCAGGTGCAGGGATCCCTTTGATATACTGATTTCAGGCCGGGCGCAGTGGCTCACACCTGTAATCCTAGCACTCTAGGAGGCTGAGGCAGGCGAATTGCTCAAGGTCAGGAGTTCAAAACCAGCCTGAGCGAGACTTCGTCTCTACTATAAAAAAATAGAAAGAAATTAATTGGCCAACTAATATATATATATAAAAAATTAGCCGGGCATGGCGGCGCATGCCTGTAGTCCCAGCTACTCGGAAGGCTGAGGCAGGAGGATTGCTTGAGCCCAGGAGTTTGAGGTTGCTGTGAGCTAGGCTGATGCCACGGCACTCACTCTAGCCTGGGCAACAAAGCGAGACTCTGTCTCAAAAAAATAAATAAATAAATAAAAGATATACTGATTTCTTTTTCTTTGGTTAAATACCCGGTAGTATGATTGCCGGATTTTATGGTAGTTCTAATTTTAGATTTTGGAGAAATATCCATACTTTTTTTCCATAATGGTTGTACTAATTGACATTCCCACCAACAGGGTGTAAGAGTTCCCTTTTGGCAGAACATGGTAGCTCACATATGCCTGTAATCCCAGTGCTTTGGGAGGCTGAGGCAGGAGGATGACTTGAGACCAGGAGTTTGAGACCAACTTGGGCAATATGGTATGACCCCATCTCTACAAAAAAATTAAAAAATTAGTCAGTCATGGTGGCAGATGCCTGTGGTCCTAGCTACTTGGGAGGCTGAGGCAAGATGTTCATTTGAACCCAGGAGTTGGAGGCTGCCATGAGCTATGATCAGACCACTGCACTCCAGCCTGGTGACAGAGTGAGACTGTTTCTAAAAAAAAAGAGTTCCCTTTTCTCCACATCCTCACCAGCACCTGTTATTTTTTGTCTTTTTAATAATAGCCATTCTAATTGGGGTAAGGTGATCTTGTTGTGGTTGTGATTTGCATTTCCCTGATGATTAGTGATGTTGAACATTTTTCATATACTTGTTGGCCATTTGTATATCTTCTGTTGAAAATTATCTATTCATGTCCTTTGCCTACTTTTTAATCAGCTTATTTGGTTTTTTATTGTTGAGTTATTTGAGTTCCTTATTTTTCAGGATATTAGTCCCTTGCCAAATGAATATTTTATAAATATCTTCTCCCATTTAACAGGTTGCCTGTTCACTCTGTTGATTATTTCCTTTGCAGTGCAGAAGCTTTTTAGTTTAATACAGTCCCATTTGTCTATTTTTGTTTTAGTTGTTTGTGCTTTTGAGGTCTTAGCCATAAAATCTTTGCCAAGATCTATGTCCTGGAGTATTTTCCTTATGTTTTCTTCAAGTAATTTTATATTTTCAGGTCTTATGTTTGGGTCTTTAATTCATCTTGAGTTGATTTTTGTATATGGGGAGACATAGGGGTGCAGATTCATTCTTCTGCATACAGATATCTAATTTTCCCAGCACCATTTATTGAAGAGGGTGTTCTTTCCCCAGCCCCAGTGTATGTTCTTGGCACCTGCCTCTGCCTCCCAAGTAGCTGGAACTATAGGTGCATGCCACCATGCCCAGGTGATTTGTCTATTTTTTGTAGAGATGGGGTCTTGCCATATTGTCCAGGGTGGTCTTGAACTCCTGGTCTCAAGCAATCCTCCTGCCTCAGCCTTCCAAACCACTGGGATTACAGGCATGAGCTACTACACCTCACCAATATTGGTGTTTTGATAGGGATTACATTGAATCTGCATATTGTTTTTGGCAGTATAGTCATTTTAATGATATTTAATTCTTCCAATTCATGAGCATGGGATGTCTTTCCATTTATTTGTGTCCTCTTCAATTTCTTTCATCAATGTTTTGTTGTTTTCCTTATGGAGGTCTTTCACCTCCTTGGTTAAATTTATTCCTAGGATTTTTTTTTTTGTAGCTATTGTAAATGAGATTGCCTTCTTGATTTCATTTTCAGCTATTTTATATAGAAATGCTACTTATTTTTGCATGTTAATGTTTGTATCCTGCAACTTTACTTAATTTGTTTATCAGCTCTAAGAGTTTTTTGGTGGAATCTTTTGGTTTTTCCAAATATAAGATCATGTCATCTGCAAAAAGGGACAATTTGACTTCCTCTTTTCCATTTTAGATGCCATTTACTTCTTTCTTTTGGCTGATTACAGAGCTTATACTTAACGTAGCCAGTCACCGTTCTCACGTTGTTTTTTCTGCAGCAGCCTTACATCATCATCTCACACTGAGTTAGGCCTGGATTTCAGGTCCAGCTCCACCAGTAACTTCCTGTGTAGGTCTGAGCAACTCACTTTCCCTCTCAGGACCTCAGCTTCCCCCTCAGTAAAATTAAGGATTAGATTTTCTTTAAGCACACTCGCTTCTATTTCTGGCTTCCCTACCTTAGCATACCAGAGAATAAATTTGCATTCTTTCAAATTTCATAGGGGAAACCTACCATTAATAGAAGGTCTAGGCACTGGGTTCAAGTGACTGAGTAAAGCCTTTATTTATTTATGTAACTCTTGCTTCACCAACAAACTTCCTGGCTATACTTTTACATGCCAGGCACTATGCCAGGCATGGACACAAAGATAAAATGAGCATGAGCCCAGCCCTCAGTGGAGGAGACCATCTGGTAGGAAAGGCAGGGAAAAATCTGTCTCATAAAACATTATACGGGCTCTGTGAGAACATAGACAAGAGTGACCAGCCAAGCTAGGGCAGTGGTTGAAGGCTTCCCAGAGGAAGGGACATGTGAGCTACATTCCTAATGGATGAATAGGAGTTGGCCAGTGGAGAAGGAAGGAAAAGGAACTCCAGGCAGGAGGCAGCTCGTGCAAATGCAGACACATGTGCCTGAGTGGGTGTGGTCAAGGAAAGCATATTTGGGGCAGATCCATCCCCATATCCTGCCATCCCCACTTCATCCTCAAGCTGGGTTCTGGTGTCCCTGGCTGAATGGGTTTCGCTGCAGGTGGTGGAGTTGCAGCAGACGCTGGCCGAGAAAGACCAGGCCCTAGGCAAGCTGGAACAGAGCCTGCGCCTCATGGAGGAGGCATCCTTTGATGGCACCTTCCTGTGGAAGATCACCAATGTCACCAGGCGGTGCCATGAGTCAGCCTGTGGCAGGACTGTCAGCCTTTTCTCCCCAGGTAACACCTCCCAGGAGCACAGGGACCAGCTGGGGGAGGCAGGCCCCATGGAGGCCAGGAAATGAGCAGTTTCAGAAAACAGCCAACTCTGACAGCTGGGCTGTGTCAAGTTAGGCTGGTGTCCATTCAGGCCACCTATCACAGCCAGGAACTGTGCTGGGACAGTGGGGGTGGTGGGTGAACCACGCATGCTCTGATGGGTGGCTCTCAGCCACGTACATCGGTGGCCTGGACAGGCCATTTTCCCTCCCTGAATATCAGTCATATCCTGCAAATAGGAATGAAAACTGTTATCTACTTCCTGTGGATGTGGGATGTGAAAGAAGGTGTGCTGTGAGCCAGAGCTCGTGCAGATGAGAGGGATGCAGATGGTGGTCTTTACACCACCATTGTGAACACCTGGGGACCCCGGCCCTCAGGGAGCCAGCGGTCAAGTAGGGAACTGAGTAAAACACATGTACATTTGTGTGCGATTGTGGGTAGTGCACAGATAAGTGTTGTGTAAACTGGGGCAGTTCTTATTTCTGGGGCCCCTGGGCTGGGCACAATGTCTCGCATAAAGTGATTACTTAGTAAATGTTTCTCTTAACTAACTGATGTTTGTTAATATACCAGTGCATATATTTGTGCATGAAATGAGGCAGCAGAGTTTGCCCTGCACCTCAGAGCAGGGCTGGGGCCTCTTCCTTGTAGGAGCAGCGCTCATCCCACTCTGTCAGGACAGCCCTTCTTCATAGGGTGGCTGTGCGCCCTACACACAGACCTTCTTTCCTCAATTCTTTCCAAAGAGGGAGGAAGCAAGCAGTGCCTTGGGCTTCCTGTTCTACCAAAACATAACAGGCAGAGATGAGTCAGGCTGCCAGCCTGTCTCTCCTCCACCCCTTCCTGCCTGCCCCTCACCCCCGTCCCCACCCAGCCCCCTCCCAGAAGGGCCATGTGCAGGAGGATGACAACAGCTGGAACCTACACTCGGATGGGGTGGCCCTTTCAGCTGCCCAGGGGGAGAGCCCATGGGTCTCTGTGCTTCTCCACCAGGGATGACTCAGCCCTCAGGGGCCTTTGCCGAGGGCGGCTGGCAGAACTGTGAGTCACCCCACACACCCCCAGCCTCCAGGAGAGTCCAACCAGTTGGCCTAGGGCAGCAGAAAGAAACTGGTGTTGAGAGGCAGGAAGCAGGCTGCCTGGCCCCTAATCCTGTCTCTGCCCCCAACACACTGTGAGATGGAGACCAGCCACTTCCTTTTACTGGGCTCAGTTTTCAGACTGTAAAATACAGGTTGCTTAGATCAGGGTTTCTGAAAGTGTGGTCCCCAGGCCAGCAGCATTGGTGTCCCTAGCAAACTTGTTAGAAATGCACACGCTCAGTCTCACTCCAGTGCTACTGAGTCAGAAATTCTGAGGGTGGGGCCTGGCAGTCTGTGATTTGGATGGCCAGTTGGCAACTACAGGACTAGATGATCTCCAAGAGCCTGTTCCTCTTTGACTGACACGCTAATCAAGAATGCTGGGCTCTAGTCCCAGCTGTCTTAGTTTTGAGCCACTGACCTGGGGCATGCCTAACCACGGGATCCCCGTTCCCTCATCCGCAAAGTCCAGCACTCCCCAGCTGCCTGTGTGTTTCAGCTTTCTACACTGCCAAGTATGGCTACAAGTTGTGCCTGCGACTGTACCTGAATGGGGACGGAACGGGAAAGAGGACCCATCTGTCGCTCTTCATCGTGATCATGAGAGGGGAGTACGACGCTCTGCTGCCGTGGCCTTTCCGGAACAAGGTCTGAGCAGGGGCTGATGGGAGTGCCGTGGGGGGAGTATGGGAACCTGGGGCCTAGTCCTGGTTCAGGCATGAACTGGCCACATGGCCTGGGCAAGTCCCCCATCTCTCTACATTGTCAGTTTCCCCTTTTATAAAAGAAGAAGCTGACTTCAGATCTAGTAGCCAAGGCTCCCTCCAGCTCCGGGAGTCCAAGAGCTAAAATGTCTGGAACGGAGCACTCCTGAAGGTTCTGTAGAAATCACCTATTTGCATGGAATGGGGAATACAGAAAGTGCCCGGAGGTGGTATGAGGCTGGCCTGAACTGGCAGGATTTCCAGAAAAAGGGGAAAGAGGCAGATATCAAATACACGCCTATGAAAGTGGCTATAATCCAGAACACTGACAACAAATGCTGGGAGGAGGTGGAGCAGCAGGAACTCCTGTCCATTTCTGATGGGAATGCACAGTGGTTCAGCCACTTTGAAAGACAGTATGGCCGTTTCTAACAAAACTAAACGTACTCCTACCACACAGTCTGGCAGTCACACTGCTTGCTGTTTACCCAAAGGAGTTGAAAACTACATCCACACAAAAACCTGCACGCAGTTGTTTGTGGCAGCTTTATCTGTAATTGCCCAAACTGGGAAGCAACCAAGATGCCCTTCAGTAGGTGCATGTCTGGTCCATCCAGACAAGGAAATATCATTCAGTGCTAAAAAGAAATGACCTGTCAAGTCTTGAAAAGACATGGATGAACCTTAGATGCATATTACTAAGTGAAAGAAGCCAACTTGAAAAGACTGTATATTATATGATTCCAACTACATGACGTTCTGAGAAAGGCAAAACTATGGAGGCAGGAAAAAGACTAGTGGTTGCCAAGGCCAAGGGACAGGGAGAGATGAACAGGTGGAGCATGGAGGAATTTTAGGGTAATGAAAGTACTCCTATGATACTATTAATATAATGGTGGGTACATGTCATTATACATTTGTCAAAACCCATAGAATGTGCAGCATCAAGAGTGAACCCTAATGTAAACTATGGACTTTTGGTGATAAAGACATGTCAATGTAGGTTCATCCATTGTAACAAAGTACCACCTGGTGGGGAGGTTGACAGATGTGCAGGCCAGGGGTATGTGGGAAATCTGTATTTTCTATTCAGTTTTGCTGTGAACCTAAAACTGCTCTAAAAAATAAAGTATATTAACAGTCTTTAAAGGGGGGTGTTGGGGGAGGCTAGGCAGTCCCTGCAGGTGAACAGCAGCATCGCATGAGGGGGAGGTGCCAAGAATACAGACCTAGGCTGGGGTGGGGACACAGGTGGGGTGGGGTAGGGTGGGGTAAGCATGCCACCGTGGCCTGAGTGTGAGTCAGTAGTCCCCACCACCCAGCAGTTCCCAAAGGTGCTGGTGAGATGTTTTAAATAGCAACTACTGGGTCTCAGCCCAGTAGGTGTTAAGGCCTCAGCACCAGGATTTTTAAGCCTCCCCAGGGGATTCTAACGTGCAGCCAAGTTTAAGGACTGCTTCAGTAGGTGATGGGAAGACATTTCGCAGTCCTGGTGGGTGTTTCAGGGGAATGTGCCAGGGAAGAGGGTTTGTGTCACTTTTAGACGATCAGCTTCTCGGGGTGCCTATATCTGTGCTGTATAAACCAGAAGCTCCATAAATGTTTCAGGGCACTGACCGACAGCCCCTCCTTCGCAGGCCTCCTTCCTTGGCAGTAGAAAGTCAGGAATTTAATTCACTGATTTATTCATTAATTCATTTGTCAATACTTATTAAGACAAACCTATTATGTGTAGCACTGTATGTGATTCAAAAGTCAGATACTGTTCCCACTCTAAAAGGAGATGAGATACATATAGATTAATTATAAGAGAAACATTACATATTGGTTTCTATAAGAAAATTCTCCAAAGGTGGTATGGTATTTGTCTTGGTCTGTCTTGTGTTGCCATAACAGAATAACTGAGGCTGAGTAATTTATAAAGAAAAGAGATTTATTTAGCTCATGCTCCTGCAGACTGGGAAGTTTAAAGAGATGGCCTTGGCTTCTGGCAGGGATTTTCATGCTGTTCATAACATGGTGGAAAAGGCCAAAGGGAAGGTGACACGTGCAAAGAGGTAGAACCTTAGTTCTAGAGCTATAACAACCCACTCTTAAGGGAAGTAATCCCATTTCCAGAATTAATCCAGTCTCGGCAGAGTGAGAACTCACTCACTACTTAGAGAAGGGCACTGAGCCATTCATATGGGATCCTCACTCCTGGCCCAAACACCTCCCACTAGGCCCTGCCTCCCAACACAGCTACATTGAATCAAATTTCAACACAAATTTAGATGGGGACAATCTCAAGCCATAGCAGTACTCCTGTGGAGGGAAAACTCACTTCCAGTGGGGCTGATAGAAAAAAGGCTTTGTAAAAGGAAGAGCCTGGGGCCCGCTCTTGCCCTTCTGCCTTGCCACAGAAGGTTCCAGCTGTAGTTGATGATCAAAAATTTCTGAGCCAGAGGGAGAGTTAGAGTCCAGCAGCCTTGTCAGTGCCTTGGTCCCTCCTTTAGCCCCCAACAGCCGATCAAACTTGTCTGAGGCATCAGACTTCTGTCACCAGCAGGAAGGAACATCTGATCTCAGTCACAGGCCAGCCCTGGAGCCTGCTTAGAATTTCAGGTGCTCTGGCTGCTGAGTTCTTGCCATCTGCCAGGGGCAATCCTTCCATGGTTTCTTTCACTCCTAATCCGACTGGGCTAAGGGTCAGAGGGGCCCCACAGGCAGCAGGCACAGAGCCCAGCTGTGAGCCCAACATGGGCTGCTGCCTGGGGCCTGATCTCCTGCCTGTCCCTGCCCTGCAGGTCACCTTCATGCTGCTCGACCAGAACAACCGTGAGCATGCCATTGATGCCTTCCGGCCTGACCTGAGTTCAGCATCCTTCCAGCGGCCCCAGAGTGAAACCAATGTGGCCAGCGGCTGTCCCCTCTTCTTCCCCCTCAACAAGCTGCAGTCGCCCAAGCACGCCTATGTGAAGGATGACACCATGTTTCTCAAGTGCATTGTGGAGACCAGTGCTTAGGGTGGGAGGGTTGGCTCCTGAGGGAGCACCAGCTCAGACTGAAGGCTTAGCAAGATGACTGTGATGTCCTGCCCTTGGCGCCCAAGAACCCAGGGCACAAGGATGGGCCAGGGCTAGCATGATCTGAGCAGGACTGTTGGGTTGATCAGGGCTGGCCCTCAGCTGAGGATGGCAGGACATCGGGCTGGGCACACAAAGGAAAGGGTCCAGAAGGAGGTGGCAGAATTACTCCCTTCCTCACCAACCACATGACACTGGGAGGCCAGGGAGCCATGCCAGCCCTGAATATTGAGGCAGACTTCGACCACGATGGGGAAAAAATGGGACCAGGCCTAGAACTGCAGGACCTGAGCAGAGAAGCCGCCAGGCTGGGAGGCCTCTGTAGGGACCACAGAGAACGGGAAACAGGCTCGCTCTCTTCCTGCCCAGGGGCAGAACCAGGACCAGTGGGTGGAAGGAACCGGGTGCCCATGAGAATTCAGTCAGTCCAGGCCTGGACTGAGTTCCCCGTCCCTGGAGGTGAACAAACAAATTCAGAAAGCTACTGGAGCATCAAATTGGGGGTTGGATTTGAAGAATTTTATGGCTCCTTCCAGCCCAGAAAGTCACTAATTCTAGGCCTTCTGGCCCAGGTGAGGCCTAGGGCTGCAGGGGGTTTTGGAAACATTCAGGAGCCTCATGCCCTCTGGGTTCCTCACTCACCTTTAGTACCCCCAGGTAGACTGAGCTGGCCCACAAGGCACCTGCACCCCAGGCCTGGCACCTCACCTTTCCCAACATGCAGGAGCACACACAGCCCTTGTGTCCTGTCCTCCACCAGCCAGAGACCCCTCTGCCTCACCCAGGTGAAACCAGGTCACCGTGAGCTCCCGGGAATAACCAGAGGAGCACAGAGGAGGAGAAGGGCATAAACTTCCCAATTCCTTGCCTGGAGGCCCCACCTTTCCAGAATCCCATGTCACCTCAGTAACCAAAGTATTCACCTCTCTCAGTTGACTGATCAAGGCCTCTGAGCCACTGAGCAGAGGTTGTTCTTTGTATATGTATAAAACCAAAGAAAGAGTTTTTAAAATCTCTTTTAGATTTTTCACAAAGTGCCTGGCTGTGGGAGTTGGTCATAGCGAGCCAAGTTTGAAAAGGCCATTGCTAAGTTTGAGGTGGTGCCGCTAGTTCTGCAGGTGGTAGCAGAGGCCGGTGTGCTGGCAGGAACATCCTCCTTGGCCTGTCTTCTCTGTCCTATAATGGGAGACCCAGCCCAGCCTGCCTCCCACACTGGGTTCTCCGGCCCTCAAAGGAGATGCCACATGGGAGAGACTGGGGAGAGAGAGGCCCTGGGCACCGCTGCCTCCCTGTCACAGTCTGGTGGTGGCTCACGCTTGTCTTCTCACCTTGGAGGCCTCACCCAGTGTTCCAGAGACCCTGAGACTTCCTGCTGCTCTCCGTGGCAGCCTTCCTGACAGCTTACTCTTCTTCCCTTTGCTGAGGCTGTGATAGACTTCACTTCTCAAACCTTCAAGGTTTCTTCTGTAAAATGGGCCAGCAGCACTGCCTGTTCTCTCTAGCCCAGTGTCTGGGAGGATCAAAGGAAGTGAGGGAGCATCGTGGCATAGCGGACTCAATAGGTAAGACAGCCCAGGTCCAGCCCGGCTGTACACCTGGCATCCCATCGTGCCTCGGCCTGTTCATCCGAAAACCAGGAGGAGCCCAACTCACGGGGTTCACAGGAGGCCCAGCTGCAGTGATGGAGCACCAACGCTTTGTACGTGCCGTGGCGTCTTCTGCGCGTGACAGGCTGCAAAGAACTGGTGTCCTAGCAATGACCTCTCTATCCCATCTCACCAAGTGCTGAGCCAAAGGGGGATTCGTAGGACAAGACACCACAAGGGACTCCTGTCCCTCTACAGCTTTAATTGCTCGTTTCTGATGGGAAGAGACACATACTCTCTTCAAACAGTGTGAGATGCATCCACTCTTTCAGCAAAGCTTTACTGACACGGTGTGTGTCATCTGCTGTGATGGACACTGGGGAGAAGGAAGGTAAGATGTGCACTCTGCCCTCAAGACACTTTTAGTTCTGTAGGGGAAACAGGCCTGTAAGTAGATTTTTATGGCTGAAAGTAAGAGAAGGTCAGACAAAGTGCAGAATCCCAGATCTATTGGGTGGGGCAGGGAGGGCTTCATGGCAGAGGTAGCATTTAAATGAAGCCTGGAAATATTTTGAAATGCAGAAGATGGGAGGAAGGGGGAGAGTACAGAGTTGGAGACAGGAAGCGGGCTTGCTTGCGGGCGGGGTCTGTGTGGCAGGACGGTGGAGGGAAATGGAAAGGTAGGATGAGCTGGCGTGTAGATGGCATCAGATGTGGCGCTGCCCGCCGGGCGCAGTGGCTCACGCCTGTAATCCTAGCACTCTGGGATGCCGAGGCGGGCGGATTGCTCAAGGTCAGGAGTTGGAAACCAGATGTGGCGCTGCTCTCCCCACACCACCTGCTGGGTAACCCTTGGCCTGCTAACAGCAGGATGAGACAATGATTTAAAACGTTGAATAATTCTCTTCCAACAAAGTTGTGTTAAGTGCACCAAAGACCTGACATTTCATCGCTCATAGGAGACTTGAGGATGGGGGAGGCAAGACGCAGGTAGAGCCCCTGTTTCATTGGCTCCTCACAACTCCCCAGTGTGGCAGGCATCCTTGAATCCCCTTTTACAGATTAGGAAACTAAGGCCCAAGAGACCAGGTGCCTTGCTCAAGGTTTGGGGCGATGGGAGTTGGCATTAGAAACCACATCTTTTGTTTCTAGTTACTTTCCCTCCTCTTCAGGCTTCCTTTTGGGTAGAGTCTTCAGCCACAATGAGGTTGCATCCTCATGGGAGGCCTTGGGGGGCTGTGGGTCCTTCTGCCCCCAGCCAGAGGGCCAGCCCTGCAGGACCAGGAGGGCAGGGCACACAGGCTGCTCACAGAGGCCACCTCGTTGGTGTCTGCAGGTGACAGACAGCCCTGGGCAGGGAGGACAACTGATGTTTATGCCTTCGGTTGCTCATTTCTGATTATAGGAGACACATACTCATAATAGAAAAACTGGGAAACTACAAAAGTAACATGCAGAAGAAAGTAAAAGTCACCATGAACCCAGCGTCCAGAGAGTACCACTGACATTTTAGTCAATTTTCTTTGTCTTTTTGAAAAGGTAGATACAGCACACAAACACAGAGACTTTTCAAAACATAATTAGAATCACATTAGTCACTGTCTGGTGCTCTCCCTTTTTCTCTTAACATCCTCCTACAACATTCTACCATTAATTAGCCCCTTCTTACAGGCAAAGACGGGAAACTAAGAAAAGTGAAGTAAGTTGCTCAAGGCCACTCCAGAGAAGTGGGGGAACCAGCATTCACACTCAGGCCTTCTGATGCCAAAGCCAGGGCCGAAATTGTCAGAACTGATTTCAGATGGAGAAACCGAGGCACAGAAGGGAGGTGATGTGCCTGTGATCACATGACCAGTTCCTGAGAGGGTGAGGCGTTGACCTCAGGCCTCCTGGACTCTTTGTCCTGCACCAGTGCTGGGACAGGGCTCGCCCTGGGGGCACCAAGGAGAGGATGGAGCAGGCAGGACAAGGCAGGGCAGGGCACTGCGCTCACCGCCTGGGCAGGGCACAGTGACACACCCTCTGCTTTCCATGGCTCAGACCCAGGGGAGTAAGCCCGATCTGCTCTCCTCTTTGGAGCCCCCGCAGAGACTCGCTAAGCCTTGGTTCCTACTCTTGCCACGTGGGTGAGAATCCTGACCTCACGGTGTTGTTGTGAGGATGCCAAGATTGCCGAAGCCACTGCTTTGTACTCTGTGGGGTCCCAGTCTAAGAATGACAGAATCTCAGACAGTCATAGAGTGTTTAGCTGATGCCAGACAGCGCACTGGCGGCTCTGCCTGCATCATTCCACAACACGGTCATGAAAAACCCACGAGGGAGGTGTGATTACCACCATCTCTGTTCCACAGAGGAGGAAACCCAGGCTTCAAGGGGTAACAGTCACTCACCCAAGGACACACAAGGGCCGAGAGCCACCACTGGAACCAAGATCAGTCTATGCCAGATTCTAACCCTTAAGTCTGATGATTCGCTCTGTGACCAGGAGCAGCATGAGATTGTGGGGACAGTACAAAAACATAGAGCCATCAGTTATGAGATCCACATTTAGTTCAGCAGACTACAGCTTAATTTTTTTAAATGCTGTAACAAAATGATGATAGCTGTCATTTGTTGAGCACAAACTTTACTTGCAAGTATCATACTTGATAACAGACCTAAGAGGAAGGTATGGTTTTCCTCGCTTTATAGATGAAAGAACAGTCTCAGGCCAGACAATTTCCCCAAGGTCTTTACCCACTGTGGTGTCCTCTCCAGGGACTGAGGGACGCGGGGGGAGTCAAATGAGCCATGCCGTCCCTTCTGGCCAGCTGCCAGACCTTCTTCTCCAGGACCCCTCTCCAGGCGAGATGCCCCCTGCCTGGAGTGCTCCACCCTGGGGGTCCACTTGGGTGGGATTGACACTGGCTGCAGGGAGGGGTAGGATGAGGTTGGGAGGCCGATGCTGTGTAGTGACCCTTTGCCAGGAACTGGATCTCAGTTGCCGCCTCGGGATCTGGGACGTGTGTGTGTGTGTGTGGGTGTGTGGGTGTGTTTAAGCAAAGCACATTCACATGGCACAGACAGGGTTTGACTGTTCCAGAGGGAGCTGGATGTTATAACCACCTAGCCAGTGGCGTTCTTCTCTGTTGGGTCCTTTCCCCAACCCCCACCATCCTAAAGGCATTTTCCTCCTTGGGAAATCTGAGGTGCAGAAGGCTAATGTCGTCATCACCGTAACCCTGACCACTGCACAGGCGGGGAGGCCAAGGTCCAAAGGGGGGTGGACACTGAGCAAGGTCACCCAGTGGGTAGGTGGCTTGGCTCTGGTGGCCTGTGACTCCTCTCTGATGGGGAGGAGGTCGGCTGAGCCTTCACGCCACCCTGTTGCCCTCACCCTCGCGCTGCCCTCTGGGACGGTTGGATGCATCCTTCCAGTGGCAGGGACTCTGATCCCTTCACACGCATGAAAAGAAGGAGCTCAGAGGAGAAGAGTGACTCTCTCAGGGGCACCCGGTGCCAAAAGGCAGAGCCCACCTAGGGCCTGGGTCTCCCGACCACAGTTCCTAGCCCTTCCCACTGCACCCGGTAACTCGTCGGCATCACTATTGAATATTCTCTTTATGAAAACAACCGATTTCTTTCTGTACTGACCATGTCAGACCCTTCATTCCTTTTTATTACTGAATAATATCCCACTAAATGGATATACCACATTAATTTATCTTTTCACTCATTTAGTCATTATTGTATTTATTCGTGGACATTTGGGTTGTTTACACCTTTTGGCTAGTATGAATAATGCTACTATGAATATTAGCATACAGACTTTTGTGCAGACACACATTCTCAATTCTCTTGGATATATACCTAGGAATAGAATTGCTGGTCATAGGGTAACTCTGTGTTTAACGTTTTGAGGAACTACCAGACTGTTTCCCAAAGCAATTGCACCATTTTCCATTCCCACCAGCAGACTGGATTTGAAATTTAATGCCACTAAGTGGGTCAAAGTTCTCTCCCTTCTTTATGAGAAGTAGCTGTAAGATGGAACTCAAAGAAATGTTGACATGAATCATGCCCCTTGCTCCCTTAAAAGGAGGAGGGAAATAAATGTTTATTTCATGTCTTTTAAGGGTCAGATTCTTTGATGAGTATTCCTAGTCTATAATATGAGATCACAGCTATGCCCACTTTGTAGGGGTGGTGTGAGGATTAAATGAGTCAATCCATGTACAGTGCTTAGAACCATGCCTGACACACAGTAAGTGCTTAATAAATTTTAGTCATTGTTTTTACCTCATTTGGCCCTCCCAAGCACCCAGTGCCTGGCAAACAGTAGACACTCAATAAATGTTTAATGACTGATGAATCAGTAAGCAAGCAGCACTGTCAGGTTGGTGTCCACAGCCCCATTTTAAAAACCTGGAAACTGATGCTCAGAGTTTAGGGGATGTACTCAAAGTTATCACATCAACAGGCTGTGAAACAGGCCCAGGTTCTCTTATTTCAAAGCAAGCCTTGCTCTGCCCAGGATCACACCTGCTCAGCCCTTCCTAGCTCCTGCTAAGGATGGTGCTGCCCACCCAGCTGCCCACCCGGGCTTGGCCTCCAGGTCCCCTCTGTGGCTCAGTCTCTGACACATCATAGTGAATGGGGAGATAGAAACTTCACCCAGATGGTGGTTAATTTTATGTATCAGCTTGGCTAGGTTATGGTTCCCAATTACTTAATCCAACAATCATCTTGGAGTTGCTATAAAGATATTTTGTAGACATGGTTAATGTCTATGATCAGTTGACTTTAAGTAAAGGAGATTATCCTAGTTGGTCTGGGTGGGCCATATTCCATCTATTGAAAGGTGCTAGGAACAGGACTAAGGTTTCCCTAAAGAAGAACTTTCCCCTGTGGACAGGAGCTCCAGCTCCTGCCTGAGAGCTCCTGCCTGCCCTTCCTTCGGCCTGCCCTGTGACTTCAGACTTGCCCAGCCAGAGCCCACGTGGTGAAGTCAATTCCTGACAATAAATCAGTCTGACTGATACAGTCTAGAAGACTTGCTTTGGGTTTTAAATGATGTTCTATTTTCTAAATATAAATTTGTTTTCAAATGGACAAAATATATAATAATTTAAAAATCATGTAGTGTGCATTTTATGGTAAGTAGATTATACTTCAATAAAGACATTAAAATAATTATATTAAAGTGCCACTATGGCTATTACATAAACACTACATGAAAGTCACAGACTTCTCTTTAAGGTAATGTCGCGCTCTTAAATTTGAAATCTCAAAACCCTCTGAGAGGGGAACAGAGTAAAGTTTACTGGAGTTTTCTATGCTTTGTTTTCCTAAGCGGAGAGGTCCTTACTTTATGAGTCTTAGTAATTCTGGGATTCCCGTGAGAAAAACCCCAGGGAGCCCAGGCTAGATTAAAGTTTCAGCAAGGGGTTCCTTCCCTCGGGAGCTTGACTAGAAAGAGCACTGGACCTGGAGTCCTCTAGCCTGTTTCAGATCCTGACCTCCTCCTTGCTAGCTGTGTGACCTTGGGCAAGTCACATCATCACCTCCGAGCCCAGCTCTCACCTTGGGCAAAGTTGCAGAACAAAGCCCCTGACCCTTGGAGATGAGGGTGGGCTGGGATTACACATCTAAAGGAAAAGATCCCCAGTGTGGAAGGCTCCCAGGAATGTTAGCTGAAGCCAGGGCTACTTAAGGAGGAGACTCTCTAAAGCCTTCTACCACTAAGTCGTTTTCTTGGTATTCATTCTTAAATCCTCTGGATGCCTCATACACGCCCAGCGCTGTGCTAGTCTTGGTAATCAGAGGTCAACAGCCCAGTGCACAGACCAGTGGAGGAGACAGACAATAAACAAACAAATACATGTGCCTTTTGGCATCCACAGGTGGACTAGGGACTGAAGGGGAGCGGCTGGTTGCCAGAGTCTGTCCCCTGGGTCTGGCCCAGAGCTGCCCAGCCCCACAGCCATATGGAAGGCATTGAGCAGCGCTTGAATTCCAAACAGGAGGGGCTGCCCTCCCAGGCGCCTTTTCCTGGAACGCACTGGCCTTGACTTGGCAGCCAGGGCCCCAGCCGATAAGAAGGGCTGCTGCCTTTCCCCAGAGCACAGCCAAGGCCAGTGAGGGAGGGGAGGGTGCTCAGTGGAGGAAGCACTAACCCTGCCTGGGGGACTCACTGGTCCTCAGCAGCCCCACGGACTTGGAGCCCAGGGATGGAGCTCAGGGATGGCTACATCCTAAGGATTCTGTTGCTTTGTTGTAGAAAAGTATGGAAACAGTTAAGCCTCCATGGCAGGCAGAGTAACATGAAAGTCCTAAGGTTGGCATTCAGGGTTTCAGATCAAGCTTCCCTTCCCTTTGTCCTATCTCTCCTCCCTGCTGGAGTCCTTATCTTGGGATTCATACTGACACAGAACAGCATTGGGTGGTAGCTGACCCTCAAAAGCTGGTTTGATGACTGGCTGGAGTAGGCAGGTGCTCACCACCAACCCTGAGCCAGCAGGGATTCCCGCATTCATCTCGCTTCCTCTACAGAAGCTCACTGCCATAAGTATCCTCCCGTCTACAGATGAGGCCACCAAAGAGCAGGAATCCACCACGCCATCTGGCTGTGCACCTGATCACCCCAGGGGCTTGTTAAAACACAGAGTGCTGATCCTCCCCCAAATCTTTTGAGTCAGTAGTTTTGGGGTAGAAATGGAAATCTTTCATTTATAAGATGTTCCCAGTCCGTGCTGATGTTCCTGGTCTGGGACCACGCTTTGAGAACCTATGCCCTATACAATAATGCCTCTTCTAAATAAATTTTTGGCACTTAAGTAGATTAAAATTCACCATAGACCACTCTCCATCGCAAAGCTCTGTGATGAATTTCCTTCCCTGTAACCATACTAGAGGGTTACATTCCTAATTGTCTGCCTGGTGCCCAACCTTTAGAGGAATAAGCCCCAGGCACGACATTCAGGACTGAATGCACCTCCTGTACCACATGGCACACATTTTGACACATTTTGTGTGCTTCCCTCAAGCAAGGTCAAGGAACCATTCAAGATGAATTTGCTCACTTAGTGATCACCAGGAGGGGGGCAGTCAGGGACAGGGAAGGGACTGGGAAGCTTGCAGAAAACTGCCAGAGGCTCCCAATAAAGGGACACACAGGTATAGGGCTGGAGCATTGGGTGACAGGGGCAGGCAGACAGGGTCTTCCGCACTTGAGCATGCTGGGAAGAGAGGAATGTGGAGTGGCCACACTGGGACAGGGAGCTACCTCCCGGCCCAACTGAGACCTGAGATAAAGCTTCTCAGAATGCCTTTCTGTTTGTCCAGTGGGTACATGTGGCTCCTCTGTCAGATCCTGGTGGGCTTGAGCAGAGGGTGTCCTCACTCATGCAATGCACATTACTGTATTTATTAGCTTATTAAATAATGACATTCATATATGAGGGTGTTTTTAATTATTAATATAATCACAGCTCTCACTTATTAAGTGCCTCTTACATGCCAGGCACTCTACATATATAATCTCGGTCAATCCTCCCAATAGCTCTGATAAGTTGGGTGCTGAGATTATTCCCACTGTACAGATAAGGAAACTGAGGCTAAGTGAGGTTAAACAACTTGGCTGAGGTCCTAGGCGATAGGAAATGACAGGGCTATTGTCTCCCCACCTCTAAACCACCGCTTTCCACTCCACCATCCTGCCCCTCATTTCCTGAACACCTGCTCTGTGCGAAGCCCTGGGTGGGACCACAAAATGAATCATTCAAGTAGTCGTGTATTCAATAACCTTTTCATTTTTTAAGCACTTACTATTTTATGGGCTTATTTATTTATAGCGTGCCTTATTCCAGAAAGCACTTAACTTCTTCTTTACTTGATAGACAGGAATAAAATTTTACAAGAGTGGTCATGTGACACATGACAAATGGAAAACAGAAGTTGGAAAGAAGTCAGAAGAACCCAGGAATGAGACAGGTACCCACAGTGTGGACCTCGAGGTCCTACATGTTATGGGCACAGGCCACAAATTGCTCTCTGAGCTTTCCAGCAGCAGAAACTTGATCCCACACGGTTTACAGTGTCCATAAGACACTGACACGCCAGTTGCTGAGGCAAAACAAAACTCTCGTAGGCCCTGAGCCTGCAGAGGTCTTTTTTTATCGAGTTGGCATGAAGGGAACACTGTTGAACGTAAGGAGCAGTGTCCCCAAACAGCCTTCCAATTGCACATACAGCACAAGTCTCAGGGGCTGTTTCCTGCACCCCTCTGCGTGCTGGCCCGAGTCCCAAAGCAGTAAAGCAGCTCTGAGGGGAGAGAGCCTCTGAGACAAGGCCAGGCGAGCCACCGCCGTGGCTTCGTCCACACACACAGTTTACAGTGAACACTGGTAGCAGATGCCAAAGGCAGTTCTCAGGTGAGCTTTGCATTAGATTGTTTGCACTAGTTGTCAACTTTAAACAGGAGTTTTCATATTTTAAAAATCCAGGTTTTGGTGGTATCTTTTTAAAAAAAAAAAAAAAAGAAGGGGGAATTTGACAACATGGAGCCCTCATTCCCAAAGGACAAGAATTGGCTAGAGCTGAGTCACTCTCCGATCCCTCCATGGTTCCCTTCTTCCCTTACAACTTTACTGTCTGGCTCTTCAAGCCATCAGGAGTGTGCGGGCCTGTTTCAGGATATTTTGAATTGTGGCCCATCAATGTGCATGAGGGGACCACCAGGTAACTTGTCTATAGTGCAGGACCCCAGGTGCGGCTCCTTGGATTTGGGCCGTGGCTCAGATAGGCATCCTCCCAACAGGTGACTGTGACGTGGGTGGTCTCCCCTATCAGGCATGGAGGACTGGGGTGAGGGCCGGTTGGGGGACCGTACGGCTGCTCAGCGCCACCAAGCCAGATAAATGGATGAATAGTTTTCTCTCAGCACAACTTCTGGCAAATACAGTAGGGTTTTGAGTTCAAGGTTATACTCCCTGAGAGGTGCCCGGGCTCAGCTCTTCCGAGTGTCTGGGTGAGGCCCAAGTCATGAGCTTTAGATTACAGTAGCGGTGCTATTGGCACTCCACCTTGACTGCACTGTGGAACCACCTGGGGAGCTTTTTAACCCACACTCCCTGAGCCCAGGCCTGGGCCACATCCCAGACCAATCAAACGGGAGTCTCTGAGGATGAGAACACAGGTGCCAGCATTTTAAAGTCCCCATGTGATCCCAATGTACCGCAGGTGTGAGGAGAGGGGCTTAAAAATGAGCAGCTTCTCCAGCTCGGCCTGGTATTGGCTGGAGCTGAGCGGAGCTCGCAGGGAGGGGAGAGGGTGAGGCGGGTGAGCAAATGGTCCTTACAGTAAGTGTGACAAGTGGAAACACAGGAAGTCTGGAGCCCCAGCAGGGGCACCTAACCCAGCCTTGGGGACCCAGACTCCTCCCCACCACAGTAGAGGCTTGGGCTGAGCTTGGGGAATAAATACTGCCCAGCTGCATAAAGAAGGGGAGGAAAACGCCAGCCAACCAGGGACACAGGCCAAGGCTCTGAGGCCCAGGTGGAGGCGGGGGCAGGGAAGGTTGTCTGGCACAGCTGGGTCAAAGGGTGGGGGTGGGGAGCCTGAGAAGAGGCTGAACAGGTGGGAAGGTGCCAAATCACAAAGGGCCTTGTATGCCAGACTGAGGAAATTGAACATGACCCTGAAGCTAGGAGGCCCCTCTGGAGGGTTTTACAGCAAGGAGTTGTATGGATGAACAAACCAGCCCACGATGGACTGGGGTTACCAAGGAGGGCTTCCTGGAGGAGGCCAGACCCGAGCCAGGGGAGTGGCAGGATTTGGGAAGCTGGCATTCTGAGTAGCTGCTTCAGTTAAAGCTCTTGAAAACCTATCCCCCAGCCCCCTCGCCCTTTGAAGCCGTTTGAATCACAGAATGCCTGTGTTAAAGATGTGTTTGTCTGTCATTTGAAAGCTGTGGTTTCTCTTTAACAGATTCTGGGGCCTCGTCCTTTGACGAGGAACCAGAAGGAATGAAGAACTGTCCTCCTGCCCAGGGAGCTAATTGCTGAAACGCAGCGGGCCCCACCAGGGTCTGTGGCGTCACCGGTCTCCGTTCTCCAACAGCTCCTCATTTCTGACTGGTCTACGTTTTCAGGACATTTTTATGGGCTGCCCCAAAGCCAGCTGGAAGCTTTTTTTCCATAAACTCTCCCTGAGACGAGTAGCCAGGTTTCACATATTAAAATGAAAACGTCAAAAAGATTGTTTTAAAAAAAAAAAATACAGGCTCATTTGTGAGGCCTGAGCTCATGAAACCTGAACCAAGGCCCGGCGGCATCTGCCCAGGCACGATGATGATAATCACTTGTTTGTTCACTCAACACACACTTACTGGGCACTTACAGGCACCAGGCCTCCGGCTGGGAAGCTGCCTGCCCTCCAGGGCTCAAAATACTTTATAGTTTCCAAAGTGTCTTCACATACCATTTTGTGAGCTGCATGTGCTGTTGTTATCCCCACTTATCAGAGGAGGAAATCAAGGCTGTTAGAGATAAAATAACTTGCCCAGAGTCACGATGCTTCATAAGTGGTAGAACTTGGCCTTGGGTCATCTAGATCCAGACCCTAAGTTCCGTCCACTCTATCTTGCTCCTGGTTAAGCAGCACAGTCTGTTACTGGCTTAAGATGGGCAGTAGTTCCAAGAGGTGTAGCTGTCACCTATAATTTGTCCAGCATCCACCCCTACCTTAAAACTCCGGTTTCCCTTTTGGGAGAATTCCTCTTTCTGAGGCAGGGACAACCTAGCACCCATCTCCCACGGCTGCCATCACTAGGAAAGCCCAGGACTGCCAAATCCTTCCCCACCATCCTCTCCTGCTTGGGCTCATGTGGAATACAACATCAGCTGACCAGATACTCATTCTTGGGGCTGACTCTTGAGTGAATGGTGAGGGGACCCTCTAGATCAGTCACCCTCAGTAGGGGACCCTGGATCAGACTGTGCCTGCAGCCTTCCCTTGGCTGGAGTTCCTGTGGCTCCCTTGGCTCTGTCCAAGCCTGTTCTCCAGCATCTTGTTGGTTCTGTGCACCCTCATCATCCTTCCGCAAGTCCCCACTTTGCTTAAGATGGACAGAGTTGGTCCTGGTTGCTTGTAACCCAGAATCCCATCCTAGGTCTCCATCCTGTTTACAGAGCTGGCAGGAAATAGCCACCTCCCATGGTGCTGCGGACACCAACCAAGGAGTTTCTTACTGGGAAAGCCACTTTTGGATGCTGTGAAAATGTTGGCACAGCCTCCCTTGCCAAGACCTGAGAAATATCATAGTAGATAGACCCACTGGTCCGGGCTTCTGCCTGCATCTGGAAAAGCAGATATCATCTCCCATTCATGTCTCACTGCTGGACTCCAGACCTCCCCACTCTTCAAGCTGCCACCAAGCTTGTTCTCCTTGCAATTCCATTTCCATCTGGGACCTTCTGGCTGTTTAAGGGTCACGAGTGTGGAGAAGGAGGCCGAAATAAAAGCTGTGGTTATGATCTGCTGACAAAGGTATGTGCTTTGAGGGGTTTGATCAGTGCTCTGTTCTCGAGGACTGTGCAAGGGGGCGTGTGGGAGGAAATATACTGTGTATGTATACAGATGCTCCTTGACTTACAGTGGGGTCACATCCTGATAAGCCCATCATAAATCGAATGTATCTTAAGTTGAAAATACATTTAATACACCTAACCTACCAAACATCATAGTACGGTTTGGACTGAATGCATGTGGCCTTCAAGCCATCATAAAGTCAAAAACTATAATGCAGACCATCGTAAGTTGGGGACCATCTCTGTGTGGTGTGTGTGTACATTTTTTATAAACAGAGGTATTCGACTCATTGGCTGTGGCCCATTCACACTATGGAGGGTGATTTTATTAAAGTCAACTGATGGTAGATGTTAACCACATGGATAAGACACGTTCACAGCAACACCTGCATTGGTGTTGGAGTAAATAACTGGGCACTATAGCCTGGGCACGTTGACACAGATAATTAACCATCACAAGAGAAGTTGGCCCAGAGCGGTGCCTCCTGTGATTGGGGCTCCTCCTGAGACTGTAGGCTGGATAGACCAGCTGGTGGAGGGGAAAACACTTGCGCTGACATTGGGTCATCTCCTGGCTGCAGAGGGGGACATGGCTCCATAGTCACACCGAGGGTGCTTTGCCAAATGCTGGGGTTGGCCCTGAAGGACGAGTGGGTAAATCACTCATAGTGTGAGCCTGTGTTCCTCTTTGCTTTCCCTGTGACCGACACAGACTAAGCTCCTCGCGGCAGAGGCTGTGCCCTGCAGTGCCCCCACCACTTGCCTAGATGCCTTGGCATCTCTCCATTGTGGTTTGAAGTCTATACAAGTTATGCCTGCCTCCTCTACCAGCCCCGCACACCTCCTCGGAGGCTCCTTCCCGAATGCTGCCTGCCCGACTCCCTGCGCCTTATCCTCTGACCGCCCCCGCTCTACCTGCCGCACACACCCCCTGGGTCTATCAAAGCCTCCCAGGTGGGCCCTGGCCCCCAGTGGGGAGACCACATCTGGAATGAAGAGCTCTCAGCTCACAGGCTCCTACCCCAGGGCATCTCCCACACAACTGGGCTCCCTCCCTGCAGCTCTGGCCCAGATGTTTCCTCTCCTCTGCAGTGGGAGGCATCTGGGACCTTGAACTGTAATCTTGGAAGAAGCAGCTGTAAGACGCCAATCTTAACTGTCCCAGCTAAACCTCTTGGAGCTCTCCGCCCCAACTTAAGCCTGAGGATCAGGGAGCAGAACAGACAACAGAGAGAGACCAGGCCTGAGAATTCCTCCTGAGAGCAGCAAAGGAGTGAAGATTATCTTGAAAGAGCCTCGGAATTCTGGGAACAGAGTCACAGCCTCTCCAAGCTCAAAGAGGTCCTGAAGGTCACTTAGATGTTCCCCTAACCAGGCTGGGATCCCTCTGAAATTCATGAGAATGTCACATGTCACAGAACACTCAACCAGGAGGGTTTTAAAATAAACTTTGGCAATAGAAAAACTCAAGAGGACCACTGGCCATCTGACACAAGCATCGTGATATACATCTCTGGGCAGTGAGGGGCAGAGGCCTTGATCCAATCGTGGTTATCAGGCGATTTATCATTTGACCTTGAACAAGTCCTTTCCTGCACAACCTTGAGTAAGCCTCTCCTACTTTCTAGACACCATTTTCCCCGTCTGAAAATGAGAAGTTGGGCAACTTGACTTGGAAGGTCCTCTCCAGTGGTGACTACCTAACCTTGAGTCTTACGTCTAACACATCCTAGCTGTGTGGCCTTGGTCACATCCCTGAACCTCCTTAACCTCAATTTCATCATCTACAAAACGAAGGAGTCATAAACCCTGCCTCATTCACCTTGCAGAATTGCTATGGGGATGGGATGAGAGAAGTACCTTGTATAAATTCCCCATAGCTGTTTGTATAAGAGGCATCATTGCAAGATGATATAGCATGATATCTAGGGTATCTGAAGCTGCATAAGGACCTACAAGACCAAACGGGGGCAGAAGGGCTGGTGTCAGAGGCTGGGGCCCAGACTGCCTGGGTTCCTGGCTCAGCTCAGCCACACACACCCATTTCCCGGTGTGTAAAGTGGGATAGTAACAGTCAGTGTGAAACCCAGTGGTGTGGTCTTTCTCCACATTGGTGATACCATCATTGTCCTCCAATCACGACACAAGAGAGGCATGTGGGGCAGTGGGTCAGCGTGGGCTTTTGAATACACCAGATGGACCTGGGCTCAAACCTGGGTTCCACCATTACTAGTTGAAACATACAAAGACTCTGTTATATCCAGTTATCTTCTTATTGGCTCCCTTCTGATTATTTCTTGAGCAGTTATATCTTGTCGCCTTCATGAAAAGCCCAGCAAGGGCCTTGGCTCCCGAACCGGTTCTCATTCATTTCCTCTCTCCCCTGCACACCCAGCTCGGGGCTGAGAGCTCTGCCACCTCACACTGGTAGATTCATGGATCGCTTTATCCTAGAAAAGATGCCTTGTGACTATTAGAGTTCACTAGTAAAATGGCTCCTCTGTATTTTAATGTGGGATAGCTTTAAAGATATCTTTAATCTTCTCTGGAAGTGTCTGCTATAAAATGGCATAGATTAACAAATTACCCACTGCCCTTGCTTTTGGAAGAATTCTATTATTTATTGAATTCTATCTTTTATGATCATGCTATCTCTGTCATGTCAACCAAAAGCTCTAATTGAACATCATATGTAGACCTAATTCATAAAAACAAGACAAAATAACTCAAATCAGTCAATGCAGCATTTGGTGGGTCAAATCTTTCCATAAGATCCTTCATGAAGAATGACTGGGGACCACTGATTTGTCTGAGGCTTCATACTTTGACCAGTGAGTGAATCCAAGGTCCATTAGAGAAGTGATTTATCCAAGGTTACCCAGTGACAGAGAAACAAGGCTTAGACTGAGTTCACAGATTCAAATAACTTTGTCTTGAAAGGAAATTTAGAGGTCACCAGGGTTTGCTCACAGCAGAGCACTCCTTGTCTAGACCCATCTCTTAACAACCTCCCCTAGCACCTGAGGATGCATCTGTCCCCTAGCCCCAGCCGCCAGCTCTGGACTGGGAGCTTCTTGAGGTGGGAGTCCTTACTCACGTCCAAGCCACTCTACCATGCTTAGCACGGTGCCTGCCTGCAGCACGGCTCCCTGCATGCCTGCTGGGTGGCGGAAGGGGGATAAAGCACCACTTGATTTTTAACAGATGTGGAGACTAAAATTCAGAGAAGGGAAGGGGCCCCGAGCATGGCTCCACAGCAAGCGTGGGGATGGGTAATGGGATCTCCTGTGCCTGGTGAAGTCTCCTTTTTCTACACCTCCTGGGCACACAGAGAGAGCAGACTTCTCTCATTTCCCCACAAAAGCCACAGGTAAAGGTGTTTATGGCTTGGCAGCTAACCAAGGCCACAGGCACTTCAACAGGTCATAGTCTGACCCTGTCAATCTTTTTTTTCCCCCCCCCCCCATTGGTGTTAACAGCCATGCTTTCTACTATAATTTGAAAACTCTCAGCACCTCCATGGTGAGGACATACCAAACTGACCCCCAGATTCCAGCAATGAAACACAGGCCCATCGAACTGGTCACCTGCATAATAATGATTTCTAAAAATTATATTACTATAATACTTCTTCATCTGCCTTGTACAGCACTATCACATATGCTAAGCTGTTTAGTACTGGAACAAATATTTCTGAAACAAAATGATGTTCTCTCGAAATAAATTAGTCACCGTACATTGAAAACAGGTGAAATTTTAGCTGAGCGTGGTGTCTCATGCCTGTAGGCCCAGCTACTTGGGAGGCTGAAGCAGGAGGATCCCCTGAGCCCAGGAGTTTGAGGGTGCAGTGAGCTATGACGATGCTACCGTACTCTAGCCTGGGCAACAGAGTGAGACTCTGCCTCAAAAAAAGAAAAAAAGGTGAATTTGTTATATGTGAAGTATAAATATGTCATATTTGTTATATGTATACTTCAATAAAGCTGATTTTAAAATAAGTGAAAATCACGAGTGACTTTCATTTTCTTCCTTGTGCTTTTCTGTATTTTCCAAATTGTCCTTAATTGAAAGAAAAATTAGAACAGCTCAGCAAAAGGAGCAGGATAGACTTTTTTGAGGCAGGAGGCATTCTCTTGGGGATCTTTGGCTCTTGGTGATCTCCCCTGACCGCCAGGAGCTGAGACACAGCTGGAGGAGGGGATGTGCCCTGACTCCCTACTGTGTGTGACAATATTGGGTGTGACAAAATTAGGGAAATCGCTCTGCCTCTCCAAACTGCAGTTTTATCTCCTGAATGCCTGCCATGCCTGGCTTACTATGCTGTGACAAGTCTTAAAGAGGAAGATGATCAACCCCAAACTTGAGAGGACACTGAGCCGTACCCACGTACCCACGCTGCTCACCTGAAAAGTGGTGGAACCTCTTCTGTGCACTCTCATAGTCTTAGCGCCCCTCCCATCTTCAAAATTTCCAATATTTCAAACACACATAAAATAGATGAAAAGTCTTAGACTTGAGGAGATCAGAAAGGTCCCAATCTCTTTGTAGCCAGCCTGCACCAGCCACCCAGCCCTGTCAAATCTTGACACTGTGGTCTTTGCTTCAGAGCTCTTTATTTTTTTCTAAGAAATACAGTGTTACAGATGTCACTAAATCCCCATGCATGCTTCTTTCTGACATGATTCCCCTCCCTTCCCAAAGGTAACCACTATTCTAAACTAGGGGGTCTTTCATTTCCCATGCGTGTTTCAATGCTTTTACTACCTGATTGTACACCTAAAAATGTATCCCTAGCACATTTTTGAATGTTTTAAAAGACATTTGAATCACACTGTACCCATGCTACAACCTGACGTTGTTTTTTTCCTAGAGTATATTTATGTTGAGGTTTATGGCCTTAGTTTATTTTTATTCCCAGTCTATTATTCCATTGTATGAAGACATCACAATTTCTCTATCCAGACTGCTGTTGATGAACAATTCATCAGTTTCTAAATTTTTACAATTATATGCTCAGTGACCAGAGTGGGGTCACTGAGTTGTAGATATGAGCATCTTCAACTTCCTTAGATGTTGCCAAACTGTTCTCCAAAGTCATGAAACCCATTTATATCTCCGTCCATGGCTGTGAGTATTCCACCGAGCGCCATGTCCTCACTGCCCCCACTCCACCCCCGTATTGACAGCTCTTTACCGCATGCCAGTCTGGTGGATGTGAAATGGTGTCACCGTTCTTTTCATGTGCATCTCCCACGTGGCCAAGGAAGGTGAACATCTTTTCATATTTTGGGCCGTTTTAGCCATTTAAATTTCCTCTTTTATGAATTGCCTGTTGATATCCTTAACCCATTTTTTAAAAATTGGATTGTTTGTCAGCCCATTAAACTCCCTCCATCTGGAACACCCACCTCCCTATTGCTACAGCCTATCTATTAATAAATGCCACTTTTTCCATGAAACTTACTCTCTCCTCAACTCAAAGTTAGAGTTGCCTCCAAACAATCACTGGTGACACTGTATCTTTCTTGTGGCATTTATAATTTCCTGTTCTGCAGTGTTTTAACAACTTCTCATTTTGCAGACCACCTTTTAGTTTACAAAAAGCACCTGCTCCTTCATTATCCTACTTGAACCTTTATCTATACAATGCCCCCAGAGATGGGGGTAGTATTATTAACCCCCTTGAATCAGAAGAGGAAACACGACCTAAGGAGGGACTAGCTCACCCAAAAGCCCACCCTGGCTCGTAGGCGGAGCTGTACTTGAAGCCAGGACACTGCAATTCCATGCGCAGCTCACTACACAAGCCCCTGTTATTTATGTACGTGTCACTGCTTGTGCCAACAGACTCCCCCACAAGAATGTGGGCCCCACGGCCCCCAGCTCTAGTCCCACCCAGGGGGGCACTCAATGAATATAGAATTTCTTGACAAAGAAATCATCACTCACTGCACACCCACTGGTGCCAGGGGCTTTGCATACATTAACTCTAACCTTCCCAACAATTCTATTTAGATGAGGAAATGGAGGCTTAAAGAGCTGAAGTGACACTCTCAGGGTCCCACGGCTAGGAATGAGGGGAGCTGGCCTGTAAGCCTCAGAGGTGACGCTTCCCTCTGTGATCTCTGCCCCCCACTGAGCCTAAATGCAGAGCAGTAGGACTGTCCTACTCTCATCACCAGCCCTGCCTTCTCTGGACACATGTTCTCTTGGCAGAATATGCATAAGTAGCATGATCCCAGGGACCCTTTGGGACTTGAAAATTTGCTCTCCAGGACTGGGAGATGTCATCTGATGGGGCTGTTCCCAGCTTTCTTTCCAGGCACAGGCAGAGGGAGGCAAGTGCTCGGAACTGCCAGGTTCTGCCTTGGCTAAAGGACCGAGAAAGGGTCAGTGAGGCAGGAGTCGAGAGCAGAGCCAAGGAATGGCAGGAGGTAAGGAAGGAGATGAGAGGACTCTGGGTCTCAGCCTGGGAAAGGCAGGCAGGGGGCTAGACAGACCACACACCCCAAGGACAGGAGGCAGAACACCAAGGGTGGGCAACTTGACAGCGAGCAGGGAAGGCTCTGGGGGGAGGTGTGTCCACGAGCCACACCCATGAAAGCACATACTCCCCCAGTCCCACCGGGATGTCTGCAGAGCAGGATGACAGCAGGTTAGGTGGGCGCTGGGGACTGAGGGCAGGGATGCAGGTGGCAGGTTATTAGTAGGTGTTCCCCACCCTTACCACCCCCAAGAGTGGGTCTGGGTGGGGTCATGTCTGCCTCTTGGGGTCATGTCTGCTAGGGCAGGGACCATATGTGATTGGAGCCATGCTCACTGCCTCAACCTGCTATTCCTATGTCTCTGTGTCTGTTGTCTGTCATTGTGCGTCATTTCTTTACATGATGAGTTAGTGTATGTGGTATGTTTGCGATTGTATCTTGTATTTCTGTGCTCTGTGTCTGTGTGCCATTTGTTGGTGTACTCTTTCCCTGTGTGTCTGTTGTGTCTATACTGTGTACACTGCACCTCTCCTTGTGTAGCTATGTCCGTGGCCTGTGTGCACAGGAACTCCTTCATTGTGTTTGTGTCCAGCACACGATGTGATGTGACTTGTGTGTGTGCTGTGTGCCGGTTTCTGTTGTGCGTGTGCGGCGTCTCTGTGCAGCATGCCCATGCCGTAAGTGCAAGGTGTTGTGTGTCTGTCGCGTGGGCGTGTGTCTGCGCAGCCCCGCTGTGCCTGTGTCAGCTGCGCGCAGCCTTGTGCGCGGAGTTGAGTGTGCGAGCCCGCCGTGTGCGCCATGCGCGCAGGGCGCTGTCCCGGTGTGTCGGGTGCCCGCGCCTAGGGGCCCTGCGTCCGGGGGCGCCGGGCGCGCGGTGGCCGCCGAGGATGCGCCGGGGCGGGCGGCGCTGCGGGGCGCGGCGGGCTCGGGCTCCAATGGCGAGGCCGGCGCGGCCCCCGCTAATTACATAAGCGGGACGTCAATAATTCGCGGGAAAACGCGAAAAAGATGGCGCCCCGCGCCCGGGGGGCCCCTTCCTGAGCGCCCCGGCCCCTCCCTCCGCCGCCTCCCCCTCCTCCCCGCGGCGCCCCCGCCCCGCCCCGCCCCCGCCGAGACCCCGACCCCGGCCCCACGGGCGGACACTCGGCCGGGCAGCCGCGGGCCGAGCGCAGCCGCCTCCGCCGCCGATGCGCCTGGTGGCCAGACTCCAAGTGGGACCGGCAGACACGCAGCCTGGCGGTAAGTTCCGCCTGCAGGCGGCCGGCCCGGCTGGGGACTCCCCGCCACACTCTGCTTTCCCTGCGCACGTCGCTCTCCTTTCGAAATCTGAACTCTGGCGGGTCGGACGCCCGGGCTGGAGTCCTGCGGGGAGGCGCGCGGGGGGTGTGCATGGGGCGCGAACGGTGCCCGCTGCGCAGCGGTAGCCCCACCCGGGTGCCCGAGCCTTGGCAGGCATGGGTGACAGGTCGTTCGTTACTCCTCGCCCCGAATCTTTACTTTTGCTGTTGGGTGGGGGAAGGACAGACGGGGCTTTGGGGATTTTGCTCACGTCCGAAGTCCGGTCGCGGCGGGATTGGGATGGGGGAGCGTGGCGTTGGAGCGACTGCGGAGCAGAGCGCTCGAACCTGAAGGGTCCTTGTGCAATCTTTCCCCCCTCCCTGAACACCCTTTTTAAAAAGCCAACGGCCGCCCTGGGAGAGGCCCCGGCGCATGAATCATCCTCGCTTCCTGCCCCCGCCCGGCCCCGCGCTCCGGGTGCCGCGGATTTGAACTGGACGCGGACGGGAACCCGCAAACAGGCATTTCTTTGCAGATGGGTTTGAATCAGCCAATCACAGCCCGCGGGGGCCCGCTCCGGGAGGATGGAGGCGGGGGTGGGGGCCACCACCCTAGGGGCCCCCGCCCGGCCAGGCTGGAGGGGGTGCGGCGACCGGGCCGGCTCCCAAAGGCGCAGCGGGGGAGGAAGTGTCAGTTAGTGAACCTGCCGCCGCCTCCGCCTGGCCCCAGGCCCGGCAGGCAGGGACCTCCAGTGCCGGGGGAGCCAGGTGGCAGGGAGAGGGCAGGGGTTCAGACCGCATCCCCTGCCCGGTGCCTGTGCACCATGGGGGGCAGGGTGGATGGAGACGTGGCCAGCCATCATCTAGGGAGCCCAGAACCCTGCAGTGCCCTGCTCACCCGGGCCACACACGCGCGCACACGTATTTGGTTTCGCGTACTCACTGGCACACTGCTGTAGACATCGTGCTGCACAATCTCCCGGGAGCGCACACACGCACTCACACGGAAACAGGCACGGGACTCTCGCCTGTCAGCACATAGTCGTAACACCAGGTGCCCAGGGCCATGCGGAGAGGGAGGAGACCAGAGTGGCCTGTGCAGGGAACAGAGGGAGGCTGTGTCTGGCGGTGGTGGGGTGTGTGGAGGGGCATGGAGCCAGGTGAGCCAGAAGGGGGAGGAGGAGAGGATGTTGGGGGAGGCTCTGACCACCACTGCAGGCATTGGGGAGCCCCACAAGGCTTCTAGAAGAGAGTTGGCGGCCTGAGGAAGAGTGTGGTGGAGAGGTAAGAAGGCAGGAGTGGCCTGTCCAGCACTGGGCCTGGCAGTACCCTTCCCAGCCCAGGTGTCTAGCAGAGGCGAGCACAGGCCCCGCGAACGGTTACTGAGCGAGTGGTGAGAGAATGGCTCTAGCAAAAGATGAGGCCTGAACTCGGACCCGACAGGAGGAAGGAAAGGAGGCACGAGTGCCTGAAGCCATCCCGCTTGAAATTGGCAGGCCGTGGCAGCTCCTTGGTTGGAGACTCCTTGGTATTCCTGCCTGGGGGGTACCCCTAGCAGGGAGAGAGGAAGGGATGGAAAAGCCATGCGCGGAATAACGTGGCGAGAGGTGTGGAGGGGCTGGCGTGGGGACGACTCCACGGCTTGGAGCACATGTGCGTCTACGTGAAAGCCTAAGTGGATTTAAAAGTCCCAGAATTGGTTTCCATTAAATCTTCCTATAATTGAGAACAGAACAGGGGATTACAAAAGACACAGATGGCCCAGTCTACACCAGTCCTCAAGCCACCCGAGGGTTTTCCTTTCTAGGTGGCTTTTCTCTAGACAGATCTCAGGCTAGGGGTGGGGGGTATAAAACGGCCCAGTGCCTGCGTGCTGTTTGGGGGGGGCGGAGGTGGCCCACCACCACCTGGAGAAGGCCCTCCACCACCTGGAGAAGGCCCTCCACCCAGAGAACATGGAGTGTGTTTGCTTGAGGGAAAAAGGGATAAAGCCTCGGCCTCCTGAGACAGGGAGTGTGGCTGAGGCTCGCTGGACAGGGGACATTGCTCTGTGTTGTTGAGAGAGCCATTGTTTTTGGAAGGCAGCACAGGGAGAGTGGGAAGAGACAGGACTGAATTTAGCATTCGCTCCCCCGATTATGAACCATGGCTCTGCCTGTGGCCCATCAGCCTCTTCTTACCATACCTCGGTTTCCCTACCTGTAAAATGGGAATAATAGTGTCTCCGTCATAGGTTGTCGGGAGTAGTCAGTGAAATAATAAACATGTCTTGTACCTAGCACAGGTTATGGATGTGGAAGTTTCCTCCCTTCCCGTGCTGGGCTTTCTGGAGCAGGGAAGCGAGAGGTAAAAGCTCTGTCCTCTTTCTCTCCTAGTGTCAGTGGAAGCTGATGGAGAATCGAGCTCTGGATCCAGGGACTCGGGACTCCTATGGTGCCACCAGCCACCTCCCCAACAAGGGGGCCCTGGCGAAGGCCAAGAACAACTTCAAAGACCTGATGTCCAAGCTGACGGAGGGCCAGTATGTGCTGTGTCGGTGGACAGACGGACTGTATTACCTCGGGAAGATCAAGAGGGTAAACCTTTCCTCTCGGGCCCCTGTTCCTAGGCTCAGCGTCTCTCTGCCCATCCTCCAGGCTGGCGCTCAGACTGGTGATGGAGGGGGCATTGCCAGGGAATTCCCTCTGGTCCCTCATGCACAACCGCTGGCAGCGAGAGATGCCAGAGCCTGGTTTTGCAGGTGCTGTTCTTAGAGCCAACATCATCCAACCAGCTCTTTAGAAAAGTGCGCTGAGGGCCTGCAAAACAGAATGAAATCAGGTTGGAGAGGATCACAGATGACCTTCCGGCCGGTTCTGTCCTCAACATTCCCTCCAAGTTGGCATCCCCAGTCCCTGGCTGTATGACTCCAGTGACAAGGAGTGCACCACCTCCAGGAACAGCTACCCTCCTTACCCCTCTAGCCTCGCCCTGCTTTCTGGAGCCCATGGAGACAAAAATGGGAGAGGAAGACCATGTTCCAGTTAGGCTTTCCCCAGTGCTTCCTCACATTGACCTCTCCGTTCCCCAGGTCAGCAGTTCAAAGCAGAGCTGCCTTGTGACCTTCGAAGATAATTCCAAATACTGGGTCCTGTGGAAGGACATACAGCATGGTGAGTTCGCCTAACATCCTGGGTCCCCCACCCTCCCCAGGTCCTCTCACCTCCTCCACCTTCACTTTTTCCTTCTCTCCTTCCGTCTCTTACTCTTGGCATCTGCCCTTGTCTGTGGCCCCCAGGCCTGCCTGAGATGACGATCAGGTGACCAGTTGTGTGTTTACTCGGCAAGGCACTTAGGACATCTATCAGCCCCTTGAGTGCTTAGACCTTGTGATGGGGACAGGGCAGGTGGGGATGTGACTCAGAGAGGTAGTAGGAGGGTGGGACTGGGTCTCAGGCCTGTGTGTGCTTCCTTGCTGTGTGACATCTGCTGCTCAAGGCTCTGGGTGTCTGCCTAGGAAAGGGGAGGGGCCCAGGTACTCGGAATTGTCACCTCTAATTGCCAGCACAAGGCCCCCGTTTAACACATGGGTAAAACTAGTGGAGGCAACTCTATCCATGGGGCAAGGAGTAGGGGAGTGGGGGAAAGACCCAGAAAGCAGAGATGGGCCAGGCAGGGCGAGGATGGAGAGGCCCAGCTGGAGCTAGACAAGCTTCAGAGATGAAAGGGAGCAGGGTCAGGTACCATCTCTGCCCTCAGAAAGCTGGCATCTTTGTCTTACAGAGGTGGCAAATCAGGGACATTCTTGCCAACATTCTCCCTCCCCATGCACACGACAGGCATTAGTCGTCAGTCACTCATATACTTCCAACATGGAGCTCCAGGCAGCCAGTACCTGTCAGTCAGAGTTGGCATGAGAGGAGAAACCTGTTTGTCCTTTATGCTCTATAGGAAAAGAGACAAGGCCCTAGCAGAGAGAGAGGCAGGCTTTAGGGTCAGATAGTTCCAGCTCTGCCACTTACTAGCTGCATATCCTAGGGCAAGTAATGTGACCTCTCTGGGTCTTAGTCTTTTCATCTAAAAGAAGGAGATAATGAAAGTGCCCACTTCACAGTGTGGTCGGGAGGATTAAACAAGATAATCCATATAAAATGCTAGTTCAGTGTGACTGAGTTGTAGAGAAGTAGTTCATCAAGAATGTGTTACCGTAAGAGATGATGCCAAGAAGCCTGCCAAGTAGAGGCCGCAGAACCCAGCCAGTTCATAGGGCTTTCAAATTGCCCCTTTGTCCAAGAAGCTGTGGCCAGCGCAGACTGATTCTTCTCTAAGCCCCTAAATTTATCATATAAAGACCCAAAGCAATGAGTTACCGTCTTGTTGAAAGCCTAGGAGCCAGATGGAGAAGACTGTCCACCTTGTGTAGAAGCCTATCCTGCACCAACCTCCATGGAGGTGCTGTAGTGCTGGGCAGGGGACCGGCTTGTCTCCCAGCCAGAGGACTGCTCCTCCCAGACAGAATGGTGGCCCCTTGGCATCTCCCAAGAAGGGAGCCGAAGGCTGAGCACCACCGTAGTTACTGATCCATCTCTTCATTAAGCCAATGAGAATTTCCGGAGACCCACTGTGGGCACCAGCTTCCTGAGGGCAGATTCAGGAGTGAGAGACAAGGTTCCTGTCTGGCCGTGTATTCAACCAACATGTCTGAGAACACTTGTTACATGAGACACTCTATATGAAGTCCCGGGGACACAGGGATAAAGGGATACCATTTCTGCCTTTATAAAACATTTAGCCTGTGGGGGAAATATTAATAAGACAGAAGCACACAGCAAAATGTATTCATACAAACCTTTCACACATAAAAACATATTTATTCTTCAACCAAAAAAAAATAAGAGAGAGAGATGGAGAGGGAATCTGTAGATTAAAAGCAATTTTAAAAACATCAGTCAGTTACCATGTGTGGACTTTATATGGATCTTGATTTAAAAGAACAGACTTAAAATTCTTATGACATTTTTATTTAGGGGACAGTTAGAAATGTGAACACTGGCTGAATTTGTAGATGTTATTAAGCAACTGTATTAATTTTTAGGTGAAATAAAGGTGCTGTAGTTATGTTTTTAAAAAAGAGTCTTGATCTTTCAGAGATGCATACTGAAATCTTTCTGGAAAAATGGGTATCTGGGACTTGATTCAGAATAATTACTGGAAGGAGAAGTGGGTGGGAATATAGTTGAAACAAGATTGGCCATGTGTTCATAATTGTCAAGAACATGGGGTTTCATTTTAACATCCTATTATTGTCCCATAATATAATTTTTAAAAATTATTTAACATAACTGTTTAATAAAACAAGTTAAATCAGGCAGGAGAGGCAGTACCATGTGCTTAAAAGCACAGAGGATGTGATGTCACACAGCTATGGGTTTAAATCCCACATCTCCTACTTACTAGCTAAGCAAGGTACCTGACCTCCCAGAGCCTCAATTTCCCTATCTTTAGAATGGGCTAATGGTAACAGGCACCTCAGAGAGGTTGGGGAAATGTAGTGAGGTAGCACATGGGGCCCAGTGCTAAGCCCAGTACGTGGAGCAGCTCAGCACCTGGACAGACTGTAAAACTCTCCTAATTCCCGTGAGCTGGACCTGACCCTAGAGGGCCTGTCTTTCAGCCGGCGTTCCAGGAGAGGAGCCCAAGTGCAACATCTGCCTGGGGAAGACATCAGGGCCTCTGAATGAGATCCTCATCTGTGGGAAGTGTGGCCTGGGTGAGTGGAGGGAGCAGGGCACGGAGATGGCCTCGACCTGTGGGTCCCCCACACTGGCCTCTAAGGGCACTGCTTCTGCCGGGCCCCAGCTGGCTTCCTGTTTCTCTTGGAGCATACTATAAAAGGGGGCCAGGCTCTGTGAGTGAGGGACAGGGAGGTGACCTTGGGGAAAGCTGGGCAAGTACAATGGGAGTATGCAGTTGGGGGCCCCCCTAGGTGGAGAGGTTGGGTGGGAAAGATGGGGCACAGGCAGACCATGGTGCCTGCCCCACTGGCCAATGGTGTCATTTAGTGCCCAGCCTGGACACCGATTTGGCCACCTTGGCAGGCATCACCAGCCAGTCCCCTGGCAGCTGGCAGGCAGAACTCCTAGGATTGTCCGCAGCCCTCCCAGCCTTGCCACCTTTGGGCCGCCTGGCCTTGGGCCACTGCTTCCTATGGGCACTCACTACCCCTCCTCTGCCGTAGGTTACCACCAGCAGTGCCACATTCCCATAGCAGGCAGTGCTGACCGGCCTCTGCTCACACCCTGGTTCTGCCGACGCTGCATCTTCGCGCTGGCTGTGCGGGTGAGCCCTGCGTCCCTCCCAGTCCCTGCTTCTCCTGCCTCCTCCAGTCGGGCAGCCCAGAGAACCCCTGAGCTCAGGCCTGATTCCCCATCACGGAGGCTGAGCTCCAAGCAGAATGCCCATACCTGGGCTTCGGAGACAGAGGGTGCCTCTGCCACTTACCAGCTGTCTGTCCTTGGCCAGGTTCCATTGCTTGCTGAGCCTATTTCCTCATCTGTAAATGGACACGGATTTGGTGTCAGAAGTAGGAGGACCCCAATAAATGGTGCTTTACGGCCGGGCGTGGTGGCTCAAGCCTGTAATCCTAGCTCTCTGGGAGGCCGAGGTGGGCGGATCCTTTGAGCTCAGGAGTTCGAGACCAGCCTGAGCAAGAGCGAGACCCCATCTCTACTATAAATAGAAAGAAATTAATTGGCCAACTAATATATATAGAAAAAATTAGCCGGGCATGGTGGCGCATGCCTGTAGTCCCAGCTACTCGGGAGGCTGAGGCAGCAGGATTGCTTGAGCCCAGGAGTTTGAGGTTGCTGTGAGCTAGGCTGACGCCACGGCACTCACTCTAGCCTGGGCAATAAAGTGAGACTCTGTCTCAAAAAAAAAAAAAAAAAAATGGTGCTTTACTATTAAAAGAGAAAACCCATATAATGTCCACACTTAATACATATTGGTAATTGTCACCTTTATTGTGCCTATTACTATTAATACTATTATTAATATGAATGGAGATCTTTCTGGGATAGAGGGGACGGTTTGGAATTGGAGAGAAAAAGCTTTCTGTCTCCGACCACGCTGGAATATCTGCCGGTACCCCTAAGCCCTGGGCAGCATTTCCCTTGATAGCCGTGTGCCCGCGCGTGGCCCAGCTGGGACCCGGCAGTTGACTCAGGTCCTGGTCCCCCCCAGAAAGGCGGCGCGCTGAAGAAGGGCGCCATCGCCAGGACGCTGCAGGCCGTGAAGATGGTGCTGTCCTACCAGCCCGAGGAGCTCGAGTGGGACTCGCCCCACCGCACCAATCAGCAGCAATGCTACTGCTACTGCGGCGGGCCCGGAGAGTAAGGCCGCGGGCCGGGGCCCCAGGGAGGCGGGGCAGGCCGGCCCACAGAACCCAGCCGGGAGAGTCAGGCCTTGGGGACTGGGACTGGGCCTCGGGGGGCCGGGCCCGTAGTGTCAGCCACGGGGGCGGGGCCTCGGGGGCGGGCCTGGAGAGTCAGCCATGGGGGCGGGGCCTCGGGGGCGGGCCTGGAGAGTCAGCCATGGGGGCGGGGCCTCGGGGGGCTGGCTTGGAGTGTCAGCCACGGGGGCGGGGAC